>QVNW01005737.1:0-22983 GCA_014825475.1 Pseudomyrmex flavicornis | reverse complement strand
TTTTTTTTTTTTTTTTTTTTTTTAGAAGAAACAACACGAAAAATCCACGATCATTCTCGCAGTAATCAATCACAATTTTATTGTGCAGTAAAATGTACAGTCCATTATACAGAAATGTGTGTACAATTAATGCGATAGTAGAAGATGTCTTTGGACAAGAAATTTACTGTTTTTTTTCTTCTGATAAGAAGAAGTCGGATTTTCTCTTGAACACGAACGTTTCGAAACGCCGCACACAGATATCGATTGGCTGTATTATCGGCACAAAAATTATCGAAAGTTTAATTCAACGAATCAATTACACGTACAGCAGAATTTATGCAAGATCTTCGGTATTTTCACGTTAAAATTTTTTTTTTTTTTGCATTAATATTCAATGTTCTCTCTCTCTTTGTGTGTGTGTGTGTGTGCGCGTGTGCGCGTGTGCACGTAAAATTTGACGCTACACACGAAACTCAAATTACAAATAAATTTTGCAGCACCTTTCGCGCGTTGAGTTGTATCAACTATTGTATATAGAATTCAATTATTGAATAAAATACATAATTGCCCTTTAACGAGCCGAAACAAAGTTATACAAGAGTACACGGTTAATTATTTATACATAGAGATAAATATACATTTAGCTTTTGTAGAGCGCTTTCTGTAGAAAATAATAAATATATATATATATATTAGTATCAATTCTCTTCGTTTCTGTGTATACTAATATAGAATAAAGATGATTGTGTGTGTGTATATATATATATATGTTATGTCTTACATTTTTAACTCTTAGAAATAATAATTATAGGATCTTATTACACATCCACACGTCACACATGTATACATCTTTGCATAAATATCTCAAATATATGTAAATATTAGCGATATCTTTACGCATAGATAGTTTGCAATACGACGTTTTTATTCTTGTAAAAAACATAAATCGATGAAAAATTATATAAGGACCGTTTATTGGCTCCTTCCGATCGAAGAGAACCGAGAACGCTATTTATTTTCTCCTTAAAAAAATAAGAGACTTCTTTTCTTCCGTGTGTAGAAATTCTTTGTATAATTTTGGTGTTTATATTCCTACGCATTCGTTTGCAGACTCTGTCGAAACTAAGAAAAAAAAAAAAAAAAAGAAACCTACGGTATAAAAAGAGAAAAAGATATTCAATGCTCTCTAATGTCGAGAGAATAACTCTTGTAAAGTTGAATAACAATAATAATAGCTTTAGCAATACTAATGAAAGTATTTGATTAAGTACGTTTTTTTTTTGTTAAATACAATTAGTAAAAGCACTTTTTTGCGTATGACGATGACGGTGATAATGGATGATGACGATGATAATATGAACGAACTTTTCATATGTATATAATATATATAATTCATATTATATATATATATATATTTGTTTAATAATATATATATGTATATTTTTTTTGTTTAATACACAATTATTATACTAATAATGTATAGCGATGTAGTAACATGACATACATTTCGGAATAATCTTGACTTTGGAAACATTTTTTGAATGCTTAACAATTTTATATATATACAATACATACACAGGCGCTTCTCCGTTCTATCTTTCGTTTATAAATTAGTGAAAAAATAATGCTGCTTTGGCCATAATCTCTTTCTCTTTCTCTCTTTCTTTCTTTCTTTCTTTCTCTCTCTCTCTCTCTCTCTCTCACTCTCTTTGCGCATTGGTAGTTATTACATCTATATTTTCGTTGCTAATACCTACACCTTTAAATGTGTTCGTTTTTTTACGCTCTTCAAAATAGTCAAAAATTTTCTAATTACACATTAGCGTTCGCTTATCGCGCGCCACCTCTACAAAAATCTCATTTCGATGAATCGGTCTGTTACCGCAATATAATCCTGTGTTACATGTAGTCTGCCGTTTTTTTTTTTTTTGCGTTATAGTTAATATTTTAACAGATAACATCTAATACTTTGATTATTATCACTGCATAATGATGATTCGTGTGAAAAACAAATAGCCGTTTCTTTGCTCATAAAATCTAAATTCAACGTGTTACAAATGGAATAAATTAATTACTTTCAAATTCACATCTCTTTTTCTCTCATCTCGAATTCAAATTCGAATCAACTTGGCTTTGCATCTCTCTCTTCCGGCTGTCATCTCAATATATATTCCAAAACTAATTTTTGATTATTTTATAAATAAAAATAAAAAATCACGTTATTTCATACGAAATAACACGCTAACTTTCGGAAAATAAAAAATTTGGCGAATGTTCTCCCCCTTTCTATTTCTCTTCATTGTGTTTATAAACAATTAAAAAAAAACGAAAGAAATTCCGCGCATTGAAGTACATTATATAAAGTGTGTATAAAAAGTAGATTCAAATCGAGTTATGATTTAATGGAATGGCTTTAATTCAGTATAATATAATATAAATAAAATCACATGAGTTCACGATGTGCGCATGTGGAATGTATTTAACTGCTTAATTTGTTCCTCTGAAACTGTTTATCACTTTAATGAAAATGTGATATAAATCATAAATATGCTTTTTAGGTCACACTTCACCGACGATTTCGTTGCGCTTCAGATATGTTGTAGAGCAGGTCGTGTACCGAGTAAGTCCGTACAACAATTTTGTGGGAAGCGATTTAGGAAATACGGCAATTTAAAGTTTCTTAACCAGACTACTTTTTTATGTTCTTTTTGTTCATGTTGCAGAGTCTTGTTGAGAAGTCGCATGTTAAAAGCTATTAACTGCGAGAAATAGTGAAACGAACAAATTATGAATTCAAATTACATGATAATTCAAATTGAATTGTAGATATGTTTATATTTCTCAACACATCAGTGTTGAGACATACGCAAATTTCACTGTTCGCAATATCAGCTTGTAACATCTGGAGTAAAAAAATTAAAATTCTGAAACTTGTCACATCTCCTAAACCAAATCCGTCCCCCTCACAATTTTTGTAGATAATTACTCAGTATGATCTGCTCTACAACGTATCTAAAGCGCAACGAAATCAATAAGGGGTGACCTGAAATGCATATTATTTACCGTGTGATAATTATTTATTTGCCTTCTATCGAATCGAGCCGATGCAATTATCGAATTCGACGTTTTTTTGTTCCCCCCCCTCCTTCCCAGAACGTGATCTCAACACACACGTGTGTACGTGCACAAGCTAACAAGCTACATCACACGAATAACGTTCAATTTGTAACTTGTCCTCTCTCGCATTTGTATCTCGCCAATTATAATAATAAAATAGTTTAGTTTCTATCTTTCCTATTTTTCCTTCACACATTGTGACAAACAAGGTAGCTAACAAGGCCATATAGCAGTATACTGCGGAGCGTTCTGACGACATTAGTAACTCTATAACTCTCTCGCTACTAACGTGATTTCATAAGATATAATATGCGTATAGAAAGTTTTAGTATATAGAATTACTCCGGTTGTCCGAAGTACTTGAAAAAAAAAAAAAAAAAGAACTCCCTTGTAGGAAAGTGCTGTACAATGTATATTTTATATAGCTGTCTCTCTTTCTCTCTATCTCGCGACATCGACGAGAATATATATATATCTATTGAGAAGTACATATCCTAGCTTTATATCTATAGTTATATATAGTTTGATAAATTCATCTGTTTGTTTTTACTTTCCAATAAATTAATCACGTTGCAACAAATAAACAACGATCTGTACATTTGTAATATAAAAAGTAAATCTAAGGACGGAGAAAAACAGAAAACATTAAGGCTACAAACCGGAAACCGTTCGATCCTTCGCTGTGTGAATAAAATTGTGTGCTGGCCAAAAAGTATATTCGCCAAATTTCGCCGATTAAATCACGACGCACGCAAAGTATTGACAAAAAAAAAAAAAAAAAAAAAACAACTTTCTTTTAAGAGTCAGCAGCATCCAAATTCACGATGAATCGAAGCATCTCCTCGATACGAATGAAAACACACAGCCTTCTTATTTGTATCTCGGACTGTCTGGAGGAGTCGATTGCGTGGTAGCTCTCTGTTTTGGTCCGGTTTTAAAGGACATCTTCTTCACGGGCCTCGGTGAAATACCGTGAAGCGTGGTGTTCTCGGAGGTGTCACTGCTGAACCACACCCTGCTTCCGTCGGAAACTGAAAAACAAATGGCGAAAAATAGCTCAGTCAGTCGAGATTTCGTGGATTATTATTGGCCACAAAAAAAAGCCACGTAAAAAATAAGAAAAAAAGAAACGCTCGTGTAAGAGAAACAGAAGAAAATAATAAGCGTGCAGATGAACAAGTAGAGAACAATGTATTGATTAATTATTTTGCATATGTATATATATATATATTATATGCTTTTCCAAAAAGCACAATATTTAAAATATACATGGCATACAAAACAAACGTAAAAACAAAATAAACAAAGTAACAAAATACAATAAGTAAATATTTATATTAATAAAATAAAAACACAATAGAGTAAGTAAATACTCAATCATGCTATCTTTAAGTGCTCACAAATTGGGAAGATTACCTCTGAGTATGTTTTGCAAGACTTGCCAAATAAAATGTTAATTAAGAGACATGTAGAAATGTTAAAGAAGAACTTTGACATAGTTTTGCTTTAACGACAGATTGAATTTTACAATTGAAACGTAAATGTTTTTGAAACACACAAAGAAGTACATAACAAACAATTTAAAGTTTTAGAATCGTGAGAATTTTATTAGAAAATACTTTTTCTGTTAGAACATCAATTTGCAGCGTAGATGCGGATACGTTCGCCGAACACATTAGTACATCTATCAAATCCTGACGACTTTAACGGTGTATACTTAACGGATATAGACAGAGACGTGGGATACAATTTGTCAGATAAAACGTTGGAAGAGAAAACAGCACGGAAATAATAAATAACTAATAATACTACCTTGCCTGGTGGTGTTACAAGAGGTGGGTGGGGGTTAGTGGACTGAATTAGTCACCTCTATTCGCGCGGTTGTCACTGCTCGCCGCGGATGTGCCGCGCAAACCAGATCGTCCCTGATGCGAATCTATAAGCGCTGCCGCGAGGTTCGACGACGCTGTGGATTGCACGCTTGTTGTAGATCCTGATAGTGTGTGATATGTTCATAACAATAATAAAACTTGTACACAAAATAAATACGTATATACGCACATTGCAAGACGTAAAATTTTTAAAAAAAAAAAAAAAAAAAAAAAAAAAAAATTAAATATTAAATTAGATAGTATGTTGTGTGATGCTTCAGTGATATTCACCTGAAACAGACGAAGCTCCGCTGAACGGGCTCGGTGGCTGCACCGGCGAATAAACATTAGCTGTGAACTCCTCGAACGTTGTGGCCTCTTTATGATTTCTTATGACGGTGTCGATGGATCGCGACCGCTCCTCGTAACTGAAATTTTACATTTAAAAATGCGTTGAAATGTAACTTAATAATCTGTTCACATGATGTGAACTTGTAAAAAAAGACGGATGACTTGACGGATTGCTTACTAATGTTGATATAATGTGAGGGTGGATCTTTTCGCCCTGCTCGCAGCTAACGCCGTCGTTCTCACCAGACCCGGTAACACCTTATCTTCCACGATGCACTCGTCGAATAGAGGTCCGAAAAACGGAATCTCCGATTTCCGCGAGATCTGCACGCGGTACAGCTTGTTTCGCAGTGGATAAATCACTATCAGGACGTCGCAGAACTCCGTAGGTATAATGTCTCTGCGATAATCTCGCCAGTGCTCTGACCAGACTATATGGATCTCATCGTTGCCGAGATGACGCGTCTGTAATCAAGTCGCTTTATGAATAGTTTGCACTTTACGAAGACGCAAATGCAGCAATTTGCAAGTTGCGTCGTGAAATACCTTTTGCAGCAAACTTTCCGGACTATCCGACGGCATCCTCGTCGCGACATGGAAGAGAACTTCGGTGAAGGACGTGGCATAGTACGGCGCGGTGACGCCGGATGCTTTACCGGGCACCAGACCGCCGAGGAAACCTGTATGCGACTCAAGCTCGACTTCCCAGGCGAGTCTCGCGACGAAGCTCTCGTACTCCTTACTGGCAGTGACGTTGCTCAGTATGGAGTTCTTGTCCTCCTGGCCTTGGCTAACGTAGATAACCGCTATCTTGTGCGTCTCCCTGGATCGTTGACTGTCGAGATTGCGAAGCTCGCGCAAGAGCTTCTCGTTTTTCGCCAGCAAGTGCAATTTTCTACGCTGCTCCCAGCCGGATAGGCCAAGATGCGAGAACAAGAGGCGGCAGTGATGAAACGGCGCCGGAGGTGGGCAACACGACGGCGGGCTGATCGCCGATGCGCTCATACTAAGATTAAAATTTATATATTAAAATAAATTATTTAATATATTAAGTTGCAAAAAAACGTTGTTGAACTTGTTAGCAGGATGTTGTGCAAAATAAATAATGCTCATGTAATTATTTCAAACGTTTCGACTATATATTTCTAGTCATCTTCAGTGAAATCTTAAATCCAACCATCACTCATGCCCGAATTGACGACGTATATATTTGTCAGATGATAAAACTTGTTTGTCATATCGTCAAAACTGAGGTGTTCGGTCAGTCGATATGACAGTTTTGACGACAAAACAAGTTTTATCATCTGACAAATTTATATTTACGTCGTCAATTCGGGCACGAGTGATGGTCGAATTTAAGATTTCACTGAAGATGACTAGAAATATATAGTCGAAACGTTTGAAATAATTACATGAGCATTATTTATTTTGCACAACACCCTGCTAACAAGCTCAACAACGCCTTTTTGCAACTAATATATTGGATACTCCATAATTGAACCTGAGGTCACCTCTCATTATTTTATAAATTATTTAAGTTTTATATAATTTTGGAGAGTTTATTATATGCTACGTAGAAGATAAAACACGTTCAACCTGATGTGCTGATTCCAACTGTTAACGTGTTCCTGCTCCGCGTTTCTTTGACTCAAAATCGTGGCGATGGTCTCGCTTTCGAGGAAATGTCCCTGAGGTGGATTAGCAGGTGCGTTGAGAGCAATTTCTGGATTAGTCAGTACTTCTGGGCTGGTGTGTCCTATATACTGAAGGAGCTAAAAAATAAATCAACTTTCTAATGACAATCTATCTCGAATTTTCATCAGAAACATCAAAGCTTCAGTTCAGTTTCGCCGTCCAACTTACATCGTCCAAGTTGTCCATGTCGCTCGCGGCATTTGCGAAAGTCGGCAATATGTGTGGCTCGCGGTGTCGTATCGTGTGTCTCGGTGTACAATTATGAGGTGTGATGACGCTGTTCAAATCGTCCGCGTGAAATTTCACGCTCCAATCAACTGAAATCAACATCAAACTTTCGCGTCTTACACTTTGTTTTTTTTTTATTGAGATTGTGTTACGTCAGAGACATAAATAAGTTATTAATACCAGGTTTCGCAAACGGCAACGGCAGATCGTCGTCCATAAACGGCTGACTGTACAGAATCGAACTGTCCCAAGAAGCTTTCCCGGCGAGATCGCGCAGCAAAACTCTAACCAACAAAGGAGCGGTAGTCAAGCCGGCTGTGACGCCCCCGCCTGGCGCGTCCAACGCCGCCAGCTCGACTAGTGACATTATGATCGAGTTCGAGAGCATCAAGAGTTGTATGTTAGGCGCTTGAAACACGGCGGAGGACAGCTCGTCGCCGTCAATTCCAGGAACGTCGTCCAGTTCGACAACCAGCGACGACAAACGCGCAGCTCCGATTCCCATTGGAAAATGTCCCAGATGATTGATTAAATGCATTATCACCTGTTGTTCAAAAAGTAAACATTAATCACGTGTATTTATATAAACTGCGTAAATAACACGCAGATAAAAAAAGTTTTACCATTTTTGCTGCCAGTTGCACGGACTGAATGTTTCCCTTGTGAGGTGATTTCGAAGACGGCTCGTCAATCAAATTGTCCAACGTGATGTTGGGATCAAAATCGTCATCCTCTTCGTGATTGCTCTTCGCGATCTTGCCAATCTTATTTTGCACTATATTATACAACACCTAAAAAAACATCAGCAATCAAAAATGACACTAACACGGTTCAAACCCGAAAACTATCTTCCTAGATATTAATCAAAAAATATAGAAAATGACAAAAGAAATCTAGGTATATATACATGTATAAAAAAAGTACAACATTTTTATATATTAACTGTAAATATGGTCATCAAGAGAGGTTTTCCATGGAACACTTGTAGTAATACTGTTGGTCCTAAGTGCATGGCCCATTCGCCCAGGCAGAACAGCATCGACACCGTCAAAGGTCCGCGCCTTTCTCGCGCCGTCATTCGGCCGAGTGTGTCCGATAAAATCTGAACAATGAAATATATTAAAAAAAAAAAAAAAAAAAACTACTCATTATATTATCACATTATTTCTACGATATTCTTAAATCTTACAAAGTAAGACACACCTGTATTATTTTCGATGGCACGTTAGGATATAATTCTAGCAGCACGTCGGCCTTGTCGCAGAGCAATAACAAGGAATCGCACGCGACTTGAGCAACCGTGGCGTGCGAAGCCTGTGAAAACAGAATCGGCACGACCGTTTGAATTAAACATTTAATTAACTTGCTTAACACAAAAAAAAGAGTGAGTTTTGTATAGTTTTTTTGTTGTTAACATCGAATTAGTAGCGTAGAGAGCTCTGCTGATTAACGAGTATGCGGAATATAATATCAAAGGCAGCATCGCGCAGGCTGTGAAACAACTCATTATTGTTCGCACATACAACAGTAGGCCATGCAAAGTGATAGAGTAGTTCTCGTAAAGACGTGCGTAGGCGCGTCAGTGAAGAGAAAACTGTGAAAACGTCACAAGATAAAACGGTCGACACAGCTACATCGAGGAGGGGGAAAAAAAAAAAGAAAGACTACCTGACTCATCATGGGAAAACAGAAACCAGCTCTGTGACGCTCTGCTCCTTGCATCCGCTGTCAACGACACTCAGTAAAAAACATTCGCTTTTTTGTTTTCGTCTTATTATATACTATTGCAACACACCTGCTTAGCTTGAATATATTAAGTAGTGCATTTTTTTACTTCAGGTGCTGTTAAACAATATTGTTTAGAAGAGTATTTATAATTTTCACAAGTGCAAAAACCCTATCAAGCAATAACAAGTTCCCTCCGTCATGCATTCTACTTTCAAAACTCTATCGGCTTCGGTTAAAAATATTGGTGCATTACAGGCATTTTTGTGATTTCGTATTATTTCAAATTTTTATCTAATAAAGGTTTAACAGATTTAAATTTGCATTTACCCTAAGTGCAAGGAGGAGAATAGTGACGGCTTCCGGCACTTTCGGATGTTGCGTCTTGTAGCACAGTTCTTTATACACGAACATCGCAATACTCGATAAGGCCACGCATCTCGCAATTCCGGTAGGTTCTCGCCGACAACTCCGCAGGAGTATCGTCAAAATATGTTCCTACGTAAAGTTCACAAACAAATTAAATTGGTAAAGACCTGTTATTTCGAAGCTATTGTTAAGGTGCGAAGACGTCGTTACTTTCGCTTCGGGACACGTCATGGTCACGATGTTAGACCCGGTTGGCTGCAGCATCGGCAACTTCATCGTTGCGGCAGGCAGAGACAACAACGAGCCGATAATGGAAACAGCTTCTGTCCTCGGCGCCTAGAACGATCCAGTGTAAACACGTCGACGAAAAGATAAATATATCACATCTCAGTTGAAACAGTCAAACGTGTGTAAATTACGCACTTCAACGTCTTGACTGCTCAGTATCATGTTGGCGGCGTGTATGTAGTCCAGAATCAGAAGACTCGATCCGGGCAGATTTAGACTGAACATTCTGGGTCCCGTATACTTCACGAGCACGTGAAGAACTTTGCTGTCATTGCTGACAATTCCACTGTGAACGGCGCGATAGAAGAGCGTAAGATGTTGTTTTGGCAAACTGATGTCCAGCGGTTGTACCGTTAGTAGACATATAAGACGATACGCGGCCAAAAAAAAAAAAAAAAAAAAAAAAGAATATTCCAAAAATATTTCAAATAATATGAAAAAAATGATTTCACGTCACACAAACGCGCGTACCTTAAAGCACCAAGGTGCGATGACTGTCAGAGGCGGAATTAATTCCGGCGCTGGCGGCGTTGCTTGATTGTCTCCGGACACTCCTTGGTTTAAACGTATCTGAACGCACGAAGAAGAAATTATAGAAATACCCCGAATAAGCGACACGTTTTATTGTCAATGTTAGTTTCAAACAAAGCCGGTATATATCAAGTATAATCTCTCTTACTTTGATCAATGTTTGTGTGAGCTGCACGAGATAATCCATGACTTGGCCATGCAAAACGGGATCCTGAATGTTATTCACATCGCCCAACGCTGACAACATACGTCGCCACAAAACGACAGCCACATCTGGCAACCATCCACGAACCCCTCCACCCGCCATGACTGATCTTCTCTCAGACGCGTCGTTTGTGTCTGTGCGTAGAATAAAATAATAACTGCTACGTTTGTCAATTTATCAACTTAAATCAGATAGAGATTTAAGTTATAGTAAAAAAATTTAAATTGCAAGTAAAACAATATTTATATTGACGATTCACTGCACAATTTATTAAAAAAATTGTGAAGTATTACAAAATTTATTTATTTATTTATTTATAAATTATGAATTATTGTCATTTACGCATAGTTAAGCTTTTTTATGAATTTAAATATTGTGCAACAAATGAAATTGTTATAAGCTTAACATGAGAATTCGATGGACTCGAGAAAGAAGCGAAAACCATCACTGTCTAAAAAAAGCATAGGCTTGTAATTAAAAAAAACACAAAAACAAAAAAAACAAATATTTCGATTTTTACTTTGATATTAGAATTTCTTGCTCTGACTGCATAATTAAGCGATCATCAAAGCATAATGTATATTGTTAATAAAAAAAATATTCAATTAATAAATGGGATGTTATACAAAGAAAGAGAAATGGTTATTGATATAATATAAGACAGAGGTAAAAATGATTTTTCAGTAATGCTCACACTTCTCGTGACAAACAAACAAACAGATTTTTTGTACGTTGTTGTTGTTGTTGTGTGTGCGTGTAAATATTGTAACTACGACGGACCGTATACGTACCAATGCTGCTACCGTCAATATTTTCTATCTGTATCGGACTATCTTTGTTGCTATCGACGCCGCTGCTGGGTGTCGGTGACGGGCATCGCGGCGACGGCGGCTCGCTATCAACTACAACAATGCTATCCAAAGACTTGGCGCGTCTGCCGAGGAACATCTTCCGAGAACCGGTTGCCGTCGACGACGAAGAAGATGATGCCGTGCCGCTTGACAGTAACCGCGCCATATCTTGTTCTATCGATAGCGGGAGTACTGTGCACGTGTGGAAATTGTTTACACTTAATCGAGAAGTAGGATAAACACTTAGCGAAGATGTATATGTACTTGACAATTTGCTTCGGGTTAAAACATTGATCTCGTGAGCGACATGTCGAGTTATTAAAATTAGAACAAGCTGAAACGACGACGGGCGCTGTGTGTTACAAGTGTGGCGAGATCTATGAAAAGAGAAAGAATGAAACTAGGTACTTTGTCCATCTGGGCGCGACGCAAACAAGGAGGAGAGTTATTTTTGACCCGGTATGTCAGCGCCAAAAGCGAAAAAAGTAAGGAACTTGTTATAAATAAATTGCGCACACACTGTCACAGCAAGACACAGAGGGCACTACCAAAGAGCGAATTTCGTCAGAATTCCGAGGAATACTTTGAAGACGAGACTTGCAAGAGTTAATCGCGTTCGTTGACCTACCGGGAATACCGCTGTGTATCGTGTGCGTGCGCTGCCTGTGCAGTTTCGGTCGAGTTTTGCTGTTGTATATCGCGTTGTCGCTCGCGCTACGCGGCAGCGGTCGCACCTTCCTCATATCGCGCAGCGGATGATCTGATGAAGAAAATAATGAAAAAATTTATTTCAAAATTATATAAGATATCGAACGGCGATCCCTATGCTTTCTACGCACCAGTGACGCTTTCCTTCGGCGCAGTGTTGTTTTCCTGATCGACGCTGCCTTTTCGAGGCGGTTGCACGCTTCCCGTCGACGCCGCGCGACTCCCGACTCCACGTCGCTTCTTTGACTTTTGTTCGCTGAGTCTGTCCAAAGGCAGATCGTTCAAATCCAAGTTATAGACATGTCTCGCCAGCACTCTCGTCAGAGTATCCAGAGTTTTCTACAAAACAATTTGTGTGATATGGTTGTGGCATAGATGTGCGAGAGATGGAATTCGGAAAGCTGCTCGTCACACTCACCGCCCATTCGCGAATTAATTCTTCCCATTGGGTCAATGACGTCAACACTTCCAGAAACTGGTCCCACAATTGGGTGGAGATAATGACATTTAGATTAGCCTTGATCCACGTGACAATTAGAGTCTGGAATATGGCAGGCGCAAGTTTTCCGCCGATGCTTTCCTGATTCTTGCGACGGGAGAACTTGTCGCTCAACACGAGCGATGTAATTTGCAGCAATACTCTAGCAAATACGAGGAAATTGAAGTTAACACGATAAGACCAAGAAAGTCTTACACAGGCCGACAAATTTTGAGGGTGTTGGAAGTTGTTTAAAAATTGATTGTGGTTTCTTGTGTAATTTTGTGCGCTGAATCAGAAATGCCTATCACGTCGTCAGATTTTTGAGATAAATGAGGTAAAATAGTCTAAAAATGATGATTTTGGCTATATTCATAAAAATATTACAGAGAAAACATTATTTTAAACATTTTTGCTATTGGCTTTTTATAGTACTATCCTCTTTTTTTTAAACCCATTTTTACTTTTTAATGTGCGATTTTTTTTCCCTAAATACATCACTTTCAACTTGTTAAAAGGCTATATTCTTATTAGAAATAGGAATCAAAGAATCGAATGGTCATAGGTGACAATAAACACCAATATTTTATAATATAATTTAGACGTTTCGATCACAGTTTATTGTTGATCATCTTCAGTAACTGAGCAATAAATATACATATTGCTACATATTGTTCATACTGTTCATTGCCACCTATGACCATTGGGCTCTTTAGTTCCTATTAATTTGTGTTTTTACCGAGCCGTTTTATTGAAGCTATATTCTTATGTTTTGAAAAGTTCATAAGTTTTAAATGATATATGTTGGCGAAGAAACATCGGATGTAAAAAATAAAAATGAATTTTGAAAAGGAAGAATAGTACTATAAAAAGCCATTAACAAAAGTATTTAAAATAATTTGATTTCTCTGTAATATTTTTATAAATATAGCAAAAATCGTCATTTTTAGGCCATGTTACCTTTTTTAGCCCAAAAACCTGACATGATAGGCACTTTCTGAGACACTCTCTTCAGATTCGTTTTTGTGTTCAGCGCACAAAATTATGTAAGAAAACACTTTTAGTTTTCGAACAAAAAAACTTCGCAGATCTGTGTTATTGCATCGCGAGGGAGACACCAACGCATGTGTCACATGTACCTAAGTAACTGTTCCCACGTTGCTGGTTCCAATCTAGAGTGCATAACAACGTATCGATACACATTCAAAACTCGCTTGCAACTGTCCGTCTGTTCCTCAAGTAGCGTCGGAGACGCGTTCGGTCCTGAATTTTCTAAGAAAAAAACATTCGACGCCTGCGTGATAAAAACTTGTAGGACATTCTGTAGACCCGCCCTGATGAACAAATTTTCCCGGTGTATAGCACCGAGATAGGAATCGTTTCTCAATCTAGTTTGCCGATAGTTCTCGGAGGAGCTCTTCTCCATTTCGGTCGAATCTTTTCTTTGATTCTCCTCCAGATCTCGATCTTTGTGACCGTCTAAAAAAAAAAAAAAAAAAAAAAAAAAAAAAAAAAAAAAAAAAAAAAAAAACAAATTTATAAAAATATAATAAATTTATACAAACAATATTGTCTTGGATTTAAAACTTACATTCATTTGAATCCAATCCTTATAAACGGCAATAGCCTTTCGTATGGCTCCCGCGTGATGAAAATCCAGAAGAAACGCTTGTCTGTAGAGTTCGTGCACAAAATTCACGTTGTCTCTATTTCCGTATAAAACATCTCTAACTAACATGACCGCCGAAACGGCGCTGTCTTCTTGATTTTGACTGTCAGGCTGGGACATGGTCGATTCGGGCGACAGTAGATTCGAATCCGTAGAGTTCTGAGTAACTGACACGCGACGTAATTCCGACTCGGCGTTTTCCTCACTTGGTGTTGTGCTATAATATACATAACGTTCGATGACATAATCAAAATCATGAAAACAATAAGAAAAGATATTGTAATAAGTAACTTACGTTTGTGAGAGATGCGCGAAGAGTCCATCTTTTCTAGCGACGTGCGTGAAACTTGCGACCCACTTGATCAGAGCTACTTTACAAAGTACGTAGTTGTCTTGATTTTGATTCATAGGCTTTCGCATCGTGGGTAATTCTAGATTGGGTTTGTAAAGCGAAAAATTGTCGTCGAACTCCGGACAGATGTAACGAAGATACGACGTCTTAAAGCGCTCCAACAAGAACTGGAAAGTTTTGTGCTGCCGTGTCGATTTATCTCGCCATTCTACCTTCACCACCTGGCAAACAAACAATTAATTTTATTGAAACGAGTACTTTTTATCGTATTTTCAAAATTTACAAATTTACTTTTGACATATATTCAAGATTATATACTTGAGTAACCATAAATTCCAGCAACGCTTCTAAGAATCTAACGGTCTCGTTGTCAAGTGGCTTCTCCCCGCTCTGCGGTGGTAAGATGGGCCCGCCGTCGACTTGACTGACGGGAGTCTGATTCGGACAGTTGTCGTGAAAAGTGCTTTGCACAAGTTGCGTGTCATAAAACTCTTTCTTGTCCTCGGAATTGGACGCCTTCGTGAGCTTTTCCTTCTTGCCGTCCGCTTTGCGATCGCATCTGTACGGGGACGCCTGATGCGGTGGAAATCCCGGCACCAAGCTGGCGAACATCTGATGTATGTGTTCGGGAGCATTTTCGCCAAGAGCTTGATACCACAAAATAAAATACCTGTAAAAGCACGGAAAGCAATGATCGTATTATTATTTGTCACATAACACCGCATGGAGAAAAATAAAATACACTTCTTGATTATTGTGCGTACCTTATAGCTTGTCTACGAAGTTTCCAACTGTTCCCAGGATGCAGAAGCTTTTGCAAAATTCGTGCCAGACTGTGACATTGCCATCGTCTGTTGAGCAGCTCAGGGAGGAGAGTCAAAACCTTTTCCAGGAGCTGCAGCACTTGTTCTAACTCTTCCCTGTGCGCTTTATGCACTAATATAAAAAGAATTCACTTTTTTTTCTTCTAATCTTCTACGAATTACATTACTGCCGTCCTTATTTAAAATGTCCCATCTTGCATTCTTGCATTTTTCAAGATATATTGAAATATTGGAAGTTCCACTCATGTTCTAACTTCTAAATGAAGCTAGAAAGTCTTAAAGGCTTTATAGACATCTAGAAAGTGTCTAATTTATTTGTTCTAATTACAGATGGCAAACACAAGAATAAAACCTCGGTTTTTTTTACTCTTCCGATATATGCTAGATAAGACATTTTAGCTAAGAAGGGCAGATTATGTAACAAAAATGTTCTTGTAGCAAATATCTCTGAACTCTTTGAACATATAGTTAACTAATTAGTTAGCTAGTTAGTTAACTAGTTAACTTTGTGAAAGTGACACTTGCACAGATCTTCGTAATTTGATTAATCAAAGCAAAAATAGCACAATTAGAAAGATATTATTGAGAGTAATAAAAACTCAAACTGGAAAGTGTAATATGATATCAAGTGACTTACCAATATGGAAGGAAAGCTCTGGCAGCAGAATGAAAAGAAATGAAAGAGATAAGATAATGTGAAAATATTATCGTTAATATAAAAAATTTAAGTTTGTTGCGATCGAACAAGCAACAAATGTTAATTTATAAATGATGTAATTACATGATATAACATCTAAGCATGGAGATCTTTCGAGTTAAGCAGCAGCGAGGCAGTTATTTAGTATTTAGTTATAACTTGTATTAATTTTTTTTTATTTCAACTTACCGCGTTGCCGAAGATTCGCTTCGGCGGACACGAAGCAATCATAAAGAATGAAGTACACGTGACTGAAATTGCCCTCAAAAAAGCCCTTTGCCTCGTCGGTGTCCACATTTTCTTGAACACACAATATGAAAACCAAATACAAATACGAAATCACTTAAAATAAGATGATTTCTACTGTACTAAAATTAAATGTTTACATAATACATAATGAAAAATTTAGATGAACTAGAGAGATCTTTCTCTTGTGTATGACACATATACCTTATACAGAAATCTTCTGTGGAAATTCTATTACATCATTACTGGTTTCTAGACAAGTGTGCTTATATAGCAAAACTTTTTTTTCTTGTACAAGAAGCAGAGGAACAAGTATGTGACATAATTACATACACAAAATAAAATCATAAAATCTTAGGTTTTGATTGAAATTATAAATAAAGCAGTTTATTACAAATAATAGATTTTTTTTTGCCAATGTAGACAATATAATTACGTATGAAACATCTGAGTCACTTTTACACGAGTGATACGTAGTATGAATATTCAGATATGTAACAACAAATGTAACTTTAGCTAGAAATAGAGGCCGTGTGTTGGTCACTGTGGTCATGTGCGGTTTGGTGATTAGATATTGAAACTACCTCTCATATAATACTTGCAAACCACAATCTTACAATTGCGGACTTGAATTCTGGTTTTCTTCAACTGAGATGTACAAGTAAACAATGTGTATCTATATGAAATGAATGACAAAAATATGACAATTTAATATTTTTTTCTCAAAAAAATGAATTATGTGTTTACAGCTTGTAATAATAGTTTACTGCAATAAAAGTTTGATAAAATGTTTTTGAAATACTTTTGACTACATTTTTTATATAAGTAGTGTATCACCTTTCAAACTCTTGTTAATAGAATTTTATCACCACATATGTTTTTTAGAAGAGTTCAATTTTTTTATTTTATTCTAACGGTATCGAATATTTTGTTACTTTTTAAAATATTAATTTTGAATTGCAACTTATGTTCTTTTTTTAGCGCACAATAAAAATAATATATGTGCTTTTTTCTTCAGGATTCAGCTGAGCATGCAAGAAGCAGCGACTAAACTGCCATTTGTCAACGAATACAACAATCTTCTAAACGGAGCGGAGAATGAAAAAAAAAAAAACGTTAGCATTTTTCTTGAGCAGAAAATAATCGTTACGGTTCACTCTCTAAAGAATCTCCGCTGACATGTAGAATTAAGCAACTGTCAAAGGTATGCGTTCTCTGCCCTCGCACACTCATTTTTTCGCAAAACGTTCAGATGAACAAACGCCAGCTATTCGTCACTAGGAGGCGAAGCGACTGCGTGTCCTTACCTAGCACGATCTTGAGATGCTTGAAACGCGTCGCGCTGTCCTTCTTGACATCCTGGATCTTGAGCGTCGACTTCTTGACGTCTACATGAAGCTTCTTGCTGAACATGGTCTCGGTGCGAGCCGCCGGCGGCCGCGGGCGCAGGAACAACCATCGACGACGACGGCGCCCGGGACGGTCCGCATCGGTGCCGGCAGGCCAGGCTCACGTTCGCGCGTTCGCCACCACCATCGCCAGCGGTGGACCACAGCCTCGCTTTTTCTTTATCGTGTATCAGCGTCGGGTGTCTCTCGCACACACACCTCCGATCAGATGTACGCGACGACGGCCATCTTGAGGGGGGCAGTCGCGCAACCAGCGCCGCGCGCGACGACCACTCGACGGCCCCTCGGGGCAATGACATCATCATCCGTCGTCGTCGTCCCGACCGAGCGCGTTGAAATAGTCATCGGAATCAGAGAAAAAAAGTCTTTTAAAGTCTTTTTACTAACCATAAGAAACGGGAATTTGAAGGTGCGCGAAGTGATCGGATTTTATTGGGTACAAAAAATAATATTGGAAATTCACTTTCACGACAATTGAAAATAAAGAAATATACATATATGTGTATATTGACCGAGAGGGAAATTAGTAGAATTGTATTTTTAATTTTAACAATATATATGGAAGTTTTTAATAAAAAAGATTTTAATAAAAAGTTTTATTAAAAAATGATATAATAGACATTGAGTTTTGTGAAACAACAATTATTATATTTTGTATATGTTAATTCTTTGATTATTATAATACCATGAATTATTAATCAACCCTAATCAGT
Organism: Pseudomyrmex flavicornis; assembly: GCA_014825475.1. Classification (NCBI taxonomy): domain Eukaryota; kingdom Metazoa; phylum Arthropoda; class Insecta; order Hymenoptera; family Formicidae; genus Pseudomyrmex; species Pseudomyrmex flavicornis. Next base: position 4,674 of record QVNW01005737.1, on the reverse strand, counting down.
ATTTTAATAGCTATTAAAAATGCTGAAAATTGACAACGGAAACGCTGTTGACGCTGTTAATATTCATTAACCATATAAAACCATCATCGATTCGCGCGCGAATTGAAAAAACATTGCTGGCGGCCTTTATGTTTCACTTTTCTATCACTTGGACGATGAAGGCGCTGTTAATCTTCATTATATGGAACAGTATTGTGAAGATAAGAAAAGTAGAGATACCAGTTCATAAGTAAGTTACAGTCAAAGACCGCGGTTTTATAGTCCAATTTTACTTTTAATCGACCTGAAACGAGCCATTTTATTGGCTATCTCAGGGCATCTCAAGACAAACTTAAGACAAATTTAAATATAAGATCTATGAATATAACCGTCTATGAATATCAGTGTTGACCAATAAGATCATAGATATTTTAGTGAATTCGCTCACTTTTGCAATTTTCACTACACTGCGTAATACAGAATCGACCTCCAGTTAAAGTGCGAATTATTGTTACTAAAAGTTGAATATACGCCATAATAGGCGATAACTTTTATCGATCGAGCAACGAGTACGGCAACGAGAGATCGATAATTCTAGAGTCCCTATAGTATGAGTCTGGCCACAATTAGTGAATTTGACAAAACATGGCGTCGTAAACAAAACAATCGACAGTCACGTCACGTGTTCTTTTCAGTAACCAGTTGTCGCATCGTTAATGCAAAAGCACGATCAAGTAGAAATTTTTAGAAAACGTCTACATAAGTATACATAAGTATATTATAAACTTATTTTAAAGTATAAAAACAGGACAAAAATAAATGAAATAAGATCAAGTAAAATATATATAGTAAAAAAAAAAAACATTTTAATGCATCCCTTACGAAAAAAAAACTACTGCCGATTACATATAAATAAAGTCAGTAATATAAATATTACTGACAATCACATAAGAATACTATTAGGTATTTCAGGAATCACTGAGAATATTACTGGCAATTACACAGAATGTACAGTAATTCTTTCGTACTACTGCTGCAATATATTACTGCCAATAAAGATGCCACTAGTTCTTTTTCGTAAGGGATGCTGTCATATAAATATGATTTTCTAACCTTTAATATTGAAAACATATTTATCTTCGTATATTGTCTTCTTATATTTCATCCTTAAATTGAATAATATCACGCGCGAAGTATAAATTTGAGATATCTTATTGGTTCTGCCATATTTTGTCAAGACCTATCAAGTGGAAGATAACTGTGGCCAGACTCATACTACAGAGACTCTAGATAATTCGATTCTCACTAGACGCCGATTCGCGTTGCTGCATCACGATGCCGGAAGTGATGTCAAACAGTCGTTTGGTCCATGTATATGCTTTTCGCGCAGCCGCGTGAAATGGTTTTTTCGAGAAGCAAAGAAGGTTACATGGAGTTGCATTTTGTCAAAAATGATAGTGTAAGTCAGCAGGAGAAAGCAAAATTGTTCTGGAAATTCTTGGATGCTCAGGATAAGCTGCAACTGCAGAAAGGTATAAGTATATATTTTCTGTATTACGCGATGATACGTTACAATGCGCGCGCGAAATGATGATTTCTATACACGATACTTGGTAATGACTTCAAAAGAATAAGAGAGTAAAAATATATTAAAGTAAAAAGTTTTTTACCTCGGCCAAGAATCAAAACTGAAACTTCTCGCTTTTTATACAGAATATCTTCTTCATAATTTAACTATCTTGAGACACAGTGAAAATATTATTTACATATAATTAAATATTAAATATATAATTACAATTTGGAATAGATGTCTTGAAGCACGATTCGCCGAGTAAAACGGAAGCGTCGAGCACAATATCGAGCACAGAAGAAACGACGATGGAAAAGGATATTTGGCGCAAGGGATTGAAGATCTTCCGGCAGTTCGGCTTGGACAAGACCGCTCTTGCAGCTAGTAACAAGTGCAGGCTCTGTGCCGCGGACAGAACGATCCAGTACGGACTAGCGGAGTGACTCATCGATGATTAAATCATTACTTCTTTTTCTCGATGATCGCAGATGCGATGATCTGGCTGACACGGTAACCCAGCCGTACGAAGAACTCGACGCCGACATGAAAGCTTTCGAGCAACGACAAATCGCAGCACGTAGCAGCAGCTCTACGGGACGCTTTATGACGGGCCGTCAGCAGATCAGATTGATATGAATCCAGATTGATATGAATCCAGTCAAATGAAAATGAAAAAGTAATCTGATAATGTCTTTTAGAGTAACGTTTCTCTATCTGATATTCTTGTAAAATTTCTTACAGATTTTGATTTTTTAATTCGCGTTTTAATACTTTAAATTTGCTGGGATAATTTTAATCTAAATATACTATTAATATAGAATATATTATTAATATTAATCGAGAGATGATCTCAATTATGAAAAGTAATACTTTGGTTCATTAAGTCTTTTGCAATGGCAGATTTTAATATACGTACCGCACGCGGCGGCATACGGTTCAACCGCGACTTATGCTGTGAACGGCGAAATTTGAAAACAGAAAATACTAAATTTTTCTATATAAAACTAAGTTAAACGCCTATAGGTACACCAACGGTACATCGGAAACAAATTTTTAAAACATCTTTAAGCGCCAAAGTTTTAAAACATCTTGAAGCGCGAACAGTAGCGAAAAGATTAAGAAGGCAAGATACGGAGACACGTTCACGTTGCGCGTTTGACAACGTTGTTGCGTATGACAACGTAAAATACTTTTCCAAGATTTACAGTCTTGAAAAAAGTACATAATATTGATAATAATAGGTTAAACATCTCAAGATGCATTTATTATTATATTTTTATTAATTCTTATATAAGTTAACGGTGTATATTAAATTATGAGTTAACTGTATTAATATACAAGTTTTTAGAATATTGAAAAACATTTAATATATATAAACTATATTATTAACAAATATTTATTTTTTTATATATTTTTAATTTATAAATTACGGAAAGAATCTACATTTTATAGATGCGTAATCTCTCTAAAGTATTTAATTTATACAACATATTATATGAATAAAATTATTAATTAATGAATATAATATAAATTAATTTAAAATTATATATCTATAAAATGTAAATTCTTGTCTTAATTTATAAATTAAAAATTATATAAAAATGAATACTAATAATGTAATTCAAAATTCATTAAAATAGATCTTCCAGCCTTTGAACTACAGTTCAAAGTTTAATAAATATAGTATTCAATCAAATAGTGGAACGTTTCGATCTTTATTGTTTTAAGATCATTATCAACTGCGCTAAATAAAAAATACATAAAAATTAGAAAAAATTTTAGAATTCATTAAATAATATAGATATTAAAAGTAAAAACAATATAACAAGCCGCATACACATCTCTATGAGAAAAAACATCAGAAGCCGCTATCGAATGTCAACATATGAGAGATGTCAAGACAAGTGAGTAAAAACAAAAATTGTTGCTAAATCAATTTGTCCTTGCATCGGAGTTACTTTAAGAAAATTAATAAGAGAAAAAGTGGAAATAATAGAATTTGTTCAAAAAATATGAAAAAATATAAAAAATTAAAAATAAAAGTATAAAAAGAAAAGTCATTATTAAAGCCAACATTGGTAAATTACATACGTCAATTACATATAATCAAAATTAATATAAATAAATTAATAAGAAAGGTCAATAAATAACAATAGTACTCACTGAATAATTGATGAACTATAATAATAATTACAAACAAAATCGCTGAAATCACATAAATAACACACGGTAACGGCCAGGGCACAAACATTTCGTATAATAGAACAAAATATAAATGCGAGAAAAACAAGATAGAAAAGCCAGATGAAGGGAAGATAAACCTGAGAAGAAGGAGAGAACGCAAATATAAAATTATCTACTCAGTTCCAAAATTAAAGAAGTGTATATCGGATCTAACAAGTCTGTGTCTTTCATTAAATTTATGCTTTGTTTCTGCATTTTTATGTGTAGCATCTCCGATATAAGTTTTCTTATGATAAAACTGTTCGTTATCAAGTATCTGAGCATTATTCAATGCAAAATCGTGCCAAAGGCTGGAAGATCTATTTTAATTAATTTTGATATTACATTTACATTTAATATATTACATTTTTTTATATTACTATAATAATATAGTTTATATAAGGGTGTTTACTCTAACTCGATCATTTAAAATATCTTTGTTGTTTGTAATGATACAAAAAAATACCAAAAGGAAAAGTTGTTTGATTCGAAGGAGCAATATTATGCAAAAAATTTTTTTCAATGTTGTTCATATTTTTTAAGATTTCATCATCGCCATTTTTTTTTAATGGAATGGTATATTTTCACTAAGGCAGTAATGTAGTCCATAAAAACACAAGTTCAATTGTATAAGATTTGTTGAGATAATCTCAAACATAAAAAAATCATATTTATGATTTACTCCACAATTATCCGTTGTCTCTAAACATAGATTAGTTCACAATTTTAAACAATTGATAAATTACGGCTTTGTGAAATGCTAACGAAATAAATACGGTCATGAAAGTCGATTCCAAGATGTTGTGCGGAAATGGTGCCTCGGTGGTCTAATAGGGAAGGCGACGGCCCGGAAAGCCGGAGATTCCAGGTTCGACTCCTGGCTGAGGAGTTTTTTTCGCAAT
>QVNW01005733.1:0-12764 GCA_014825475.1 Pseudomyrmex flavicornis | reverse complement strand
GTTTTTTTTTTTTTTTTTTTTTTAAGGCTTTTAGGACCTCCCGCGTGTAAAAACACTTTCGTCCAGCTTTTCACCCCGCGGCGTTTACTTGCCGTGCATCGGCTCCCTCCCTTCGCTCCCCCGCTGCATTGCCCGTAGGAATGCATGATAAAACCGTCGTTTCTATCCGTCTTCGAAGGAGCTTTACACGACCTCACTCTCTTGTAATACAACGCTTAAGACCTTTCCTTGGTGCACTGCGAGAGTACGCGCGCGCGCGCGCGCGATAGCTCCTCGGGTGGCTTAGAAATAAAGGCGAGATTAGCGATTTACGATGCAAAACGACGTGCGCCGGGAGAGAAACGAGAACTATCGGGGCAGGAAATGGGGTTCCCGGCGAACATGGCGATTAAATGATTAAAGGAAATCGTAAAATCAATGGCAGTGCGTAATGAAAATTATAGATACCAGAGAAAGAGAGAGAGAGAGAGAGACACCCTCTGTCTATTTTTAAAATTAAACACAGAAATATTTAACGCAACCGATAAAAACGTCAATTACGTTATACCGCGCGCTCTCTCCCACAAACCCCCATCATTCTTTACTTTACTAATACTAACCAATATACGCGCCCGCCGTCGATACTCAATCTCGCAACCCAGCTCCTTGTCGTGCTCAATTCCGATTTCGCACTTTAACGATCAACAACGCTACGTCGAAGTATATATATATATATCGCGAATCGCGGACAGGCGTTTGTAATTGCAACTGCGGACGTAATAGTCAACTATATCCGAAATGCGTGCGATGTTAAATCGCGAGTTTCTCACGATTGGCAGTCGTCGATAACGAGCGCCGCAAATCGTCCATTATGATTCCGTTACCGTGATCGCGATAACGGACAGACAATCAAAACCCCAACATGTACTTCCCTCCCTCCGGGTTCTCTCTCTCTCTCTCTCTCTCTCTCTCTCTCTCTTCTCGTATTGCGAATCACCGCTAATCGGGAGACACGTTTTCGTATGTCTCCCGTGACGAATCGCCTCTAAACGATCCTCTTTACGAGAATCGATGGGGCATGGAGAGCGGCTTAACCACGAGAGAATCGCAATCGGACGAATTTAGAGCGAGGCGCGCCACACAGGTGTGCCTGGGATTTAATCCCACCCGGAGAAACTGATTCTAATCGCGATTTCGCTTGACGGACGCCACATGAGAGACCTTTTTTCAAACGGAAAATTCAGATTTTATCAGGAATAATCTAAAAAAAAAAACAATTTTAAACAACGCACTTTTTTGATCAAAATCTTTAGAATCTCCAAATATATTTTCTAAAGCTTCCGATACAGAAGCTCTCCCTCCCTCCTCCTCCCCATATATAATTCATTGAATTCGGTATTAGCGCATCTATTGTCGGAGCACACGGGCACTCGCGCAATAAGATCCTTATTGTTTCGAGCCGCGCGTCGCGGTGTCGCAATTTTGTCGCCTACATTTCATCTGATGCGGCTATTGTGCAAGGCCTTGCGCATATACATATCTCTTACCGCGCCACGGTAAGCGGGAAGAGAATTTTCTGTCAACGCACACGTCGTCGTCGACGGGGAATATAAAAAACTTCGCTTTTTTTGAACCGCGATTTTACATGCGTAATCACCGCGCGCGCGCGCGAAAGCCATAAGTGCCGGACATATTTCGCTATTTATATTTCCTTCACGCCCATGCGTACGCCCACGCAACGGCCATTAAAGCTCTATCAATAGCCGTAGCCGGATAAAGGCGCAACGTTTTTTTTCTCTTTCTTTCTCTCTCTCTCTCTCTCTCTCTCTCTCTCTCTTTTATCGCGCCTTTACAGCGCACGAAAATTATACCGAATGCATTAAAAGAATCATATAATGGGGAGCAATAAAATCGCTGTCCAACTCCGACGTTATGTAAAACGCGCGTTCCGCGCACTGTATGAGCGAGAGATACGACATTCGTTTATTTTTTTGTCTCCCGCGTCGCTGACATTTGTATCCGCCAAGTGTCGCGTTAATTGGCAACCCCGATCCGCGCGACCTTACACCGCCCCTCTCTCGTCGCCCATCTACGAGCTAGGACTTCGATAAGATCCGCGCGCGACAAGTACATTCGATTGCTGTCGCACACACATACACACACACACACACACCCGCGACAAAATGACTCAAAGACAGCATCACTCGACACAACCGGGGCGACACCGTCTTGCGACATTCCTCCCCGCGTGCGTTACGGAGCGGTATTTCAGCTCGTCACGAGTCATTTCCCCTCTTGGCATCCAGCGCGAACGGGTTCGCGGCGGTCGGCGCTCGGATCCCGGTGCGCGCTTCTCGTCTCCGCGATAGACAGCGAGCGATTAAAAATAACGACCGGGAGGGAATTTATAACAGCGAATCGCGTACATAAACGAGCGGGCCCGCACACGCCCGAACGGGAAGGACAAACCGCGTCGGTTTTTATTTTGGCAGAAGACAGATAAGGCGCAACGACGACGAGATAAGAGAACGACGACCCTCTCGGATTTCGAAACGGATACGTCTCGAATTTTCCGAATCGACAAATTATCGCGGCTTCCCGGTCGTGGAAGTTGCGCCATCGAAGAATCATCCCATGAGAGTCTCGGGAAATTGAAAACGATCGGCACGAGCGGGAACAGAATCGGAAAAACAATGGGAGACACTTCCGAACTGTTTTTCTCCGCATTGGAAAAAAAATCGGTATCTCACGACGACAAGGCAAACATGTGTCTCGGTGTTACTTAATTGCTGACGCGTTAAGTGCGCGCAAAACATCAAACGAGACGTGAAGCGCTTATGATTTCACGCGCAAGTAATCGAAGTACTTTCGAACTGACGTAATCATCATCAGACGTGACATGTGGATAAATTTAAATAAACGCGATATGCAAATGATAGCAACAAAAAAAAAATCATTAGACGTGATTGCTAGAAATACTTTAATCGCAGCCGGTCAACGACCCGCAAGAGACATCGGATTGACATCTTATCATAAATTAGCAATATGAAAGTGAGAGAGAGTGAGTAAGAGAAAGAGAAAGAGAGAGAATGTCGTGTCGACATATTTTTAAGAGAGAGAACGCGCTGTACATATTTCAAAAACAAAAAAAAAGAAACAAAAAAATTACACAGCTGTCACGTCGTGATTGTACGGGTGCAAAAGCTGTGTAATCGCGGCGTGGGTAGCTGCGCTGTCGAAAAAAAAAAAAAAAAAATTGGAAAAGCAGCTAACCGGCCTGACTTCGCGAACTGAAGCCGGTAGATTGCGGCCGGGCGTTTGCGAACGCGGCGCGCAGAACAGCCGGTGCCGACGGCATTGCCTCCTGCTTGCCGGTTCTCCGTCTCTCTTTCTCGATCCCTTCTCTGTCTCTTTCTCCTCTATCTCTCTCTCTCTCTCTCTTTCCCTCTCTCTCTCGAGTGCGGGGGTGACGACGACGAAGAGAGGTTGAAGGAGAAGCGCGATCGGGGTAGGGTGGAAGACGGCTGGAGGGATGGCAAACGGCGTTGCCGCCGCGTCGCCGTGGTGGGGGTGTTCGCTCTCCTCTTCTTGCGGCAGGGGGCGAGCGGAGATTTCGCGGGGAGGAGGAGAATACCGGGCGTTCGGTGGCAGTAACGGCTTGGTCGGTGTCATTGCCTCGATGCTCGGGGCGGCCAGTGACTCCATCACTGACCTAGTGCCGAGCGCGAGCGAGCGTCGACGACGGCGCCCGAGCGCGAGGCCGTCGACCTCGGTCGGCCTCCACCGCGACACACACATCGGAGCGGAGTAGCTGCTCGTTGTACACACCGCGCGCGCGTTTCTCGTCTCTCTGTACGTTCTCTCTCTTGTTCTCTCTCTCTCTCTCTCTCTCTCTCTTTTCTCTTTTCCCCCTTGCACTCGTCTCCCGCTTGATATCTTTCTCTCCCTCGCGCTTGCTTCGTTGTGGCTCTCCTCGCGCTTCGTGTCCTCTTCTGCCGTTTCGCCGTCTCTCGTGGCGTCTCCATGTTTCTCGGCCTGTGTCTCGGCCGCATACAGTATGCATGTTCTCCTCCTTGACCGAAGACGCGGCCGACCTCTCGGTAATCACGGGGGTTTCCGCGAGGGCTTCTCTCTGCCAACGTCGAGAAAAACGTCGATCGCCGAACGACAGGAAAAGAGACAGAGACAGGCAGAAGAAGAAGAAGGTGCTTCAAATCGGAAGGGGAGAAAAAGAGAGAGAGAGAGAGAGAGAGAAAGGAGAGTGTGCGCGCCTCTCACTCTCCGCGCACTTTTCCTGTTCGCTCCGCTGCTGAAAGTCCTCGCGTGAGATCGGGAAGAACGGTCGCTTTCTTCGTCACGAAAGTGGGATCGTTATTATACCGCGCCTTCCCCCGATGTTCCTGATCCCTCCTCGTCAACAACGGCCCGGCTCTTTCCTTGCCTTTGACCCGTTCCGCGTACGGTATAACGCGCGACGGCCAACTCATTTTTCATCGCTCCCGCATTGCCTTACATTCGATTTCTGGGTTAAGCAGCGGACAGGTGACTCTCTCCCCTCGGAGTGGCTCGCCACTCGCGTGCTTTAATCGACGCCTCGCGTCGCCGGCAATGCGTTAATTGCGACGGAATTGCTTTCTTCCGTGGGCGCTCGCGCGCGCTCTTGTGTAATCATGGCGGTTTAATCGGCCGAGCCTTTAATTAACGCGTCAATCAGAAAGCCGACAGTCCGGGGAAGAGATTCCTCTGTTCTTGCCGACGGCGCTGCTGCTTAAGGTGACGAACCCCGTGGATTTCCTCTTTCTCTTCTCGCGACGTTTATGATTTTTTTTTTTTTTTTTTTTAGAATTCGCGAGTGAAACGCCGGGGAAAATTTGACTTGTGTTAGTATCTCCGGAGAAACACATTGTCACGGGTTTGTGTTTGGAAGAAACACGAGTGAAGACTTCACAACAAATTTTGAATTCGCTTGAAAGTTTAACAACTGGCGGATAGTTAACTCGAATTTTTTTGACGAATATAAAATAATTTATGCAACGTAAAACCAGCGAAAAAAAAGAATATCAACCTCTAGATATAAATTAACAATGAATTTATACGATTTTCAAAGATTTTATTTTATTTTATTTATGTATTTTGTTTGACATATGCGACAAACAATGTCCATGATAGAAGAGATGATAGAACGAGATGCGTTTGACGCGCCATATTGTGACCAAAAATGAAATTAAACTAAAAGATACATATCAATGTGACTACAAAGTTACACGGCGTTGTAAAAAAGTCAATGCGAGCTACAACAAAGTGTCGGGCGTAAAATATATAATTTCAAACGTGTAAAAATTAATACACGTGGAAATGTTCGAATAGACTTCAATTCAAAAATTCATTTGAGATGCTAATCTCAAATAAATTTTTGTATGTGTATCTCTCCGATATGTAAGTCACTCACATTTTACCTCCCCTCCGTGAGGAATTGACACACGTGTCACGCGTTTGGTAACTTTGAAGAAAAATGAAACCCTTGAACTTGATGTTTTCCGAACAATTCCGGTGATTCGAAAAAGATGGAACGTACGCGAGGCTTAATTTTAAAAGTAAAACGAAAGAGACGCATTTAATGAGCAAAGTACGAAAATGAGTGCGAAACGACACGAGATTCGAACTGTGTATTCGCTTTTGATAATATTTACGTCGTGCACGAATTATTCCGATAAGTTTTATTTGTCCAACGCGTGGAGTTTTATTTTTAAACGCCGATTAATCAAATCGGTCGACGACGCGACTTCTTATTATTATCGGAAACGCGCGATCGAATGTTGTCCGAATTCCTTCTCGATTTTAACATATCTCGCGAAATAGAACAAACACTTACATTTGCTTTATGGAAATCCGCTAATCTGTCTACGTCAGCGATTTCGGAGATTTCAGTAGAATTGTCGGATCTAATTTGCAATTTTGCACAAGCCGGTGTTAATAATACATTGTTTTTTTTTTTTTTTGTCCCGATGACAGTTGTGATTTGATAAAATTTTCATGTACTTCAATAAGTGTGGAAGCTGCCGCGAAATGCTGAAATTGACACATTCTGCGCTTATCAATTGACATGTGTTTTTCCATCTCCCAAAATCGCCGTCGCGCACTCGTAGCTTTTCCGAAACTATACGCGACTACTATACGTAGTCTCGTTCGCGCTTGTACGGGTTGGTCTATCTTTGAAATCACGAATTTGGCAGCTCTCTTTCGCGTTTCGCGCAAATCAATAACGCGTAACCCCGATGCATAGATGATGCTTTCGAGATTTATGAAAGCTTCTCTCTCTCTCTCCCCTCACCTCCCGCTCATCCTTTGACGTGAATTTAGTTTCATGCCAAAGGACCAATTGGCAACGCGCGGAATGCAAATGCGTCCCACATTCTATTTTTTACACCGTGGGTCAGGAGTCCGTTGACTTTTAGCAACAATCTATAGCGCGAGCTCAAATTCAATCGCCCCCTCACCTATTCGGCAATTATTTTACATACTTATGTTTAATCGAACAGATATTTATCGGTAACGTCGATCCTGATTAGACAAACTCAGACTGCAGTAATTAACTAGAGACAAAGAAATGCACAAGCGACCTATTTTTTTTTTTTTAATTGTGTCTCAGCATTGAATATTTCAGTGTAACACAAAGTTCACTGCTGTTGTTCTCATTATCTTATTTTTAACTAATGTGCGAGGAAAAATAAAATATAATATTAACAGAATATTAAATAAGTCGAAAATATTAAATAAAGAAATTTTAAATATCAGAAAATATTAATAAAATAATAAATAGAAAAAATTAATAAAATAATAATAAATAGAAAACATTAAAATAAAGAAATATTAAACACAAAGCTCCCGAATTGCACAACTCAAACAAATCTAATCAAGTCAACAATCTTAATATATTTTTTTCTCTTCCTTTGCAACAGGTTTGTCGCATAATTTCATCTGAGAAAATAGGGCGATCGTTCTCGGTTTTCCGGAAACGCGGATATTATTAAATTTCGCATATACCACCTCCCGACGCTCTTACGTAATTATTACTCCTCGTTAATGATTTTTAATATTTGAGAAGAGCCCGTGTATTTATATTACACATCGCAGAGGTATGTATTTGTTTAAATCTTGTTTGAGTTGTCACACTCGCAAATCCCGCTTCGCGAGACGTCAAAGGGAAATATATAAAGCACGCGATGCAACGCCGCCGCATGTGCAGCAGGATCGGGCTCTCGGCCCTAACCTACCCCATTCGTTAAGCTGACCTGTGCACGATTCCCGCGCGCAGATCGATTCGCTTCGAGCATGGATTAACCTATATACACCTCGGCATTCGCGCGTACGTCGCCGCACACGTCGGCCGATCATCGGTACAAAATTAACCTGTATCTCCGCCCCCGCCGTACATCCCCTTTCTTGGCGTCCCCTTCGACGACTTCACCCTTTCTCCGCCCCTATCCTGATTATCGTACACTCCTCTCTCTCTCTCTCTCTCTCTCTCTCGATGCGACTGCAGTTCATTGTTCTCGCTCGTGTTACGTATCGTACGCACAATTAACGATATGATCTCGAAGTATGGCCTCTCGAAAAACGATTTGGATTTCGACGTCTGTCGTCCGCGGAGCGAAACGTGCGCGGCTTATGTAAACTCTCTCGTCGCAAACGAGATGATCGATGCGTGTTGATTTACGATCTTGTTCTTTGATTTTTAATGTGTGATTCGATTTACGTTTTTTTTTTTGATTAATTTGATTTTAATGCGATTGGGTTCTCGCACGCATTTCCCGCAAGTGCTTCAGCATTTAACTTCTCTCTTTTTTTTCTTTTTTTTGGGGAGAGGGGAGGGGGTTAAAATAACGCGAAAATTGTAAATTGTATCGATTCCGTGCGGCGTGCCGGGCGACTCGTAATCTGCTGCTGTTACGCGAGCAGCGAGAGCGAGATCGGGCCCGGCGATATGCGCGCGGAAGCGCGTCAAACGCCGGGAAAGCGATTTCCGCGACACCCTCCGCGAGCCTCCAACAATCCCGCGGTGACGGAGCGGCAAATTCTCGCTTTCACGGCGTGGGAAAACGCTTCCACGTGTGTCATCCGCGCCCGGCGGTGGTCCTCTGAAAACAAATAGACTCGAAGAACGTCAAAGAGACGAAAACGGAAGGGAAGTTTCGATTTTTTTTTTTAGCTCGGGGTTTTCGATTTCTGTTCTTCCGTCACGTCAATGTTCTTCGAGCTCGTTGATCGCAAAACGAGATTGCGATGACACCGAAGTGAGAGAATCGCTTCTCGGTACGAAGAATCTTCCATGGGGGAGGGGGTCGACGATCGCCCCCCGACGTATCGCGACGACGTTACATGCGGGTGCTGTTTCGTCGAACCACACGATCTAGGACCGTTAGTTGGGGTCGTTCGCGACGACTTCACGTACGACGATTTTCAAATGTCAAACGAGCGCGCATTACATGCGGACCAAATCGCGCGTACCGAATCAAAACTCATGCTGTCCGCGCGCGCAATGTGTAATCTGAATTCACGGCAACTAATTTATATGTAAATTACGCCGTATTAGCGGCGCGATATAACGCACAGTTGTCCAGTGATAAAACACCAGTTGTCCGAGGGATAAACCCTGAGAGACGTACTTGACGTTATTTATAAACTTATTACGCACTGCGAAACTGTGTTAAAAACCAGAGCACGTACGTGCTCTCTCTCTCTCTCTCTCTCTCTCTCTCTCACAATTATGACCTATGACAAAGTTTATTATTTATTTTTCTCAGTACTTGTTGTCGTTTTTTTTTATCGTATCATAAAAATTCCTTTTCCTACATTTTCTTATCGTATCTGTGTTTGAAAAAAGGTTTTTGTGAAATAAGTGATAACACGCGGAGTTGTGACGTGACTTTGAAAAAGATAACGTAACGTAAAAAAAAAAAAAAAAAATGATAATCAAATAATTATTACAGACGATATCATGTGAAATTTCTTTACTACTCGGTCTAGAAAAGAGATGAAACACAATCTTTAGGATCAAATATTTTTCTTCGGACGTTCTCGCAAAACCGAAAGGTGCGCGAACAACTTCCCTCGGAAATTTCGTTCAACAACAATTATTGACTGTGCAACTTACATTTTTGGTTCGTCGATGATAGTCCATCAACATAAGCGCCAGCTGGTAGCTCTTTCCGCTTTTCCCAGGTTTTCCCAGTCGCGAAAGTCCTGGTTCATTCACCCCCTCGGACGAATTCTCGGCGGTTTTCGAGCTGCTACCACCGCCGCATCATCGTTTTCACCACCGATCTTAATCCGATCTGACGACGTTTCACCACCAACGTGTAGATCACAATTGCAACGGGACGATCGATCACTTCCGCGAAAAGATTTCCGCGATCCAAGATTCACTTTCACTCGCGCTCTTCTCTCCCCTTTCGCGTGCGAACGGCTTCTCTTCGAGCTCGGGATCTCGCGGCGGGAAGAAGAAGAGAAGAAGAAGAAGACGCGATCTGGGAAAGTGGACGCGCGCGGGAAGAAAGAAGAGCCGATCGTTCGGTGAAGAGACGAGCGCGTTCACCGAATCGGATGAACGCACCGAAGGTTAAAAAAAAAAAAAAAAAAAAAAAAAAAAAAAAAAAAAAAAGAGAAACAAAACAAAACAAAAAATCAAAAACGCCGCGCGAGGGAGATCACACGGGTCACACAGTTTCACTTTTAAAAATTCCTCCAAGTAAATTCCGTAGACGACGAGGAAGGCCACCACTCGCTCTGTTTCCCCTCTCGGCACCGCGGCGCGGTGGGTTACGAGGCTTACCGTTATCTTGACGTAACTAGTAGAAGCGCCGTTGTGTCGCTTCTTCGACGAAAAAACAGGATATTTTCGGCGTGGATAAAATCAACTGTTTTCAGATCTTCCGGAGAGAGAGAGAGAGAGAGAGAGAGAGAGAAAGAAAAAGAGAGACAGAGAGAGAGAGACCTGATTTTCCAGATTCCGTGTGGGAGACAGACACAGTCGGCAGGTGGCAGTGCGTTAGATCGATGATCGTCGACGGAAAAGTTCGAGCTTTTCGCGGTCCTCTTTCAAACCGGACCGGTCAAGGTTGGCAATCGGCGGTTCCCAGTCGGCGCCCAGATTCTCTCTCTTCTTCTTCGCGCGAAGGAGGGGAGCTCTCGTTTACCCCCCCGATTGTTGCAAAAAAACGTTCTCACAAAACGCGGCGGATTCTGCGCTGCGAATCGACGGCGGACATGACGCCGCCTCGCACTAAACTAACTTCCCTTCCCGCCTTTGTGTCTCATGTTCCGCGGCAGTGCGGTTAACACTCACAAATACGCTCGGAGTTCGCGCGCGCGTATGTGTGTGTGTGTGTGTGTGTGTTAGTCTTCAGCAAGGGCGCTCCCGTAGTTTCCCGTTGCCGCGGCGGCCACGAGAGAACTCGGCGAGTCCCGTCTCCACGAGCAAGTTCTGGGGGCTCGCTCTTCGTGGTCGTCACTGTTCATCTCGCAGTCCCCGATAGCGGAACGCTATCGGCAACTTCGTTTATGTACGGGCTCGTTTTCCCGACGGAAAAGTCGCTCGGCGGTCCTCGCGGCAAATCCTCCTCGCTGAATCCGCTAAACGTGAGGGAAACAATTCGTGGCACATGATCCTTGTTATCGGGATCTGCTCGGGCAAAATTGCAAAATTTTGCCCCGAACACACCTTTCCTAGCGTTCCCCTACGCAAAGCGAGCGCGCCTGTAAACGCAGAGGCAAAACGCGGTTTTTTACGTGACAATACCGCGACGAATACCGCGAAAATTCCGAAAGAGAGACGTGAGATCGAGGGTAAAGATCAGGGCCAATCAATTCGATCGAGGGACAATCTCTGTGTGCACGCCCACATGGAAGAATTTCGTCAGTTTTTGTTATCTCGACGGATAACATCAACGTTGTCGCGATATATCAATTTGGTAAACTTTATCTAGTTGCTAGGGAAAAATATGAGTGTGAATAAACTCGGATTGAGTAAATTTAAATGATTATATCGCGAGTTGTAATACCGCCGCTGGCGACGTATGTAAGTACGATATGGAAATGACACGCGGGCGAGTCTCGTAATACGCGCTAAATATCGAATATTTAGATTGGGCCGGATCAAAGCCTGATGCCGCTTGATCCTCAAAGTGGATAATCAGAGCTGATTAAACTCCTCGAAACGCTCCTCTCTCTTTCTCTCTTCGGCAATCCTAATTACTCCTACTTGGGATCCCGCAAATTAGCATTTCGGCGCGTGCGGCAAAACGCATCGACTGATTTTATTATCTTTCATTCTTTCGCATTTTTTGGCAACGTTTTTTTTTTGCAAATTTCAACGCATTTACATGTCGGATTCTATGAATTCGAACGGAACCGAGACAAGAGGAAATATTCTCGTCAACACGTAATGAAGACAATTCAGCAAAATTTCGAAGCAGCCGCGAGAGATTATGCAGTCACGCGTGGAATCGAGATTCGCGCGGCGAAAATATATACCGCGTCTTCTTCGCGTGTCTTTTGCCGGATTTCAAAAAACGAAACGAATCTTTCTTTCTTCCTTCCTTCGTCGGAATGTGATTACGGACGCTAAATCACTAATATCGCGGTCGTGCGCAAAACGGTCTCTCACGCAAAATCGCCGCGGCGCGGCAGACGAACAGTCTCGCCTATTTTGAACGGCGCGAAAATAGTCTATGGGCCTAGCCGCGACGGCATAGTCGCCGTGCGACGACGTACTGCAACGCGCGTCACCTGGACGTATTATTTACGTTCTCTATACAACGTGCAATCGAAACCGCGTGCAAGTCTTGCACGACAATATATATTAGATTTTTGTTAACGCGATCCGGTGCGCAATCGGGAAAAGATTCACGAAATTGCGAACGGTCGCGGAAATCCGCGAACTTTCTATAAATGTGTCGGTGCAATATCGAGAAACAAAATCCAATTTTAGGCGCACGTGTTATTTCGCAAAAATTTGCTACACTATTCAAATTTATAATAAAATTTAAAAAATTACAAATTTGAAATTTAAAACTTTAAAATTAAAAAATTTAAAATTCAAAAAATTTATTATAAAGATATTAAATTTATCATATTAATATTTATAAAAAAATACGGTAATGGTAGAACGTTGAATCTATTTTCTGCACAATTGCAATTTCAATATACCAATTGGAGGATTTTGATCGCGAGGCTGTAAAAAAAAAAAAAATATTCCAAGAAATGTAAAATTCTTTTTGCCGAGAAAAAGAAAAGATCAACGTCCGGGAATCTGCGAATCTCCACGTGATCTCCTATGCTGTCGTCTATTTTCATTGACACGTCGTTACACGAAGAAAACGCGAGCGTAAACGCCGCGCGCGTTTTATTTATAACCGCGGCCGCGCCGTGACACGCGTGTCGAATATTACGCACGCGTGACCGTGTGTCTTGTCTCGCGTGTGTGTCGCGACACAACTCATTGAAAAGTTGTGCGCGATCGCAATGCCGACTCGCACAACTCGAACGGCGGCGAAACAATGGTTTCTTCTCTATCTTATCGCGGCTAAGATTAAACTCGACGATTCTATTGAGTCCGCGAGCAAATAAGTGAATTCTCTGTTTTAATCATGTTGCAAAAAATTCCGCGCGCACACACACACACACGTGTCGCGCCGCGCGTAAATAAATTAACGTATGCGGGACGCACGCGACACTTCCGCATCTGTTCGTTTGCTAATCTCAAAAAAAAAAAAAAAAAAAAAAAA
>QVNW01005731.1:0-15590 GCA_014825475.1 Pseudomyrmex flavicornis | reverse complement strand
AAAACTATGTTACAAGCAAAATTCTCATCATTTTGGAAAGAAAAAATCTGATGTAATATCTAAATAAGTTTTTCTAAATATATGCGATAAAATCACATATCTACTTTATATAATCAAAAATAGAAATATGACAGGAAAGTATGACAAATAGTTTTTTGTGAGAAAAAATTGATTATACAAATAAAATTGATTATCGACGTGCACATTCGGAAAGTCGAGTTTTTTTTCTCTTTTCGCACAAAAAACCGAAAAAACAGATTCTTGTTTGAGAACTCTAATTCACGCCGGTTACGATTCTCACAAGTCACGCCGGCGCGCGTTTTGTAGTGGCAATTTTTGCTCGACTCATTACCCTGATCGGCAAAGTCGACGGCATCTCGCACATGTGTCGGGACGCGCGTTACAAAAACGCGGCGTGTTAGATTCGAGAGAAAAAAAAAGCGAGAAATAAAACAGCGGGTACCCCGTACACGCGCGCGGCTGCGAGGCAGAGGGTTAGCTGGATTTTTAGGGGTAGCTGAGTACCCCTAACCGTGTCATCCCTATTCAGGCCCAGACGCGGTCCCTCGAAATTGCATGAGCGTGAGTCTACGAAAAGGTGAAAATAATGCCGAGGCTGTAACGGCGAATCCGTTAGCTTCTCGTCGCTATCCTTATGCCGTCTGAGCGATTAATTTGTTTGGCGGATAATTAAGCAGACGAGCGTGGAGAGTACATTATTTTTTTGTGGATATAATTATTTCGTAACGCCGATCATTTTTCTCTTGTCTTGGAGTAACATAAAAATCAGTTAGATATTTATTAGCAACGTAATTTAAAATCGAATTCAACATGCGATTTTAAATTCAACTTCAATTATTACTTCAATTAAAATTTATTTCGACGCACGTAATATTTTTCTAAAGTGTACATAAAGGATTAGTAAACGTTTCGTTAACTTTTAACTCGTTGAGCGGAATAAAATAAAGAAAAAAACGTTTGATGTAGTTTAGGGTATATCTGATACGTTTGTGTGACAAAACTATCAGATTTTTCACGGACATTTTTAATTGAGCCAATCGCTCACGTAGAAATAGAGAGGGTGTCGGCGGTCTATAGAAAACTCCATTGGCTATTAGGTCAATCCCCGTGCGTCGGTATCAGCTTGCAGGCATTGTGTTTCATTTTCCACGAGTATATTGGCTTTCTTTTCCTCCTTTTTACATCGGGCCGGGCCACGTTAAAGCGTGGATTTTTAGCAGATCTCCGTCACTCCTTCCTATGCTGTCTCGTCGCGGTGAACGAGAAAAAAATGTGGATCAAATCCGCCTAGTTACACAATGGAGCGCACAATGCTCTCGCGTCCCACAAAAAGTCGATCATTGTGACGCGAAATTATCACATTCGGCAAATGGCGCGAATTCACACACACACACACACAAGTACAACTCGTGTACTTCAAATAAAATACAAAAAAATGTCACGTCATTTAAAAAAATTCAAAGTGTGCTGATAAAACATTGTTTCTTACACAAGATATAACTTTTTTTTTCTGCGTGTGAGAGATCGATAACTTCGTAAATTTATTATTACGCTCGCAGTCGTTTTCCAAGCTTCTTTTTTAAATTTCAACTTTTAAGTTTTTAACGTTAGTGAGAAAAAGCTTTTATAACTAGCTCGCGTGCCTTTTTCTTCCGTTCGATCACGTCTCCTCCTCCGGCTCATTCTTCCATGAAGCCATATAAAACGCATTAAACCGTGCTCGACTGTCGATCTAGACTTATTACCGACGATTACATTCTGTTCTGGAATGTAGTCCCGACGCCGCTTTTCTCAACGCGGACGGCTGACT
Organism: Pseudomyrmex flavicornis; assembly: GCA_014825475.1. Taxonomy (NCBI): domain Eukaryota; kingdom Metazoa; phylum Arthropoda; class Insecta; order Hymenoptera; family Formicidae; genus Pseudomyrmex; species Pseudomyrmex flavicornis. The sequence goes on along the minus strand of QVNW01005731.1, from coordinate 13,759 downwards.
AATCCACCTTGTCGGGTTATCTCTCGTTGTACTTTCTTCACTTTGTAACTCACAATTTGCGCAGGATATGGATCAATAGGTTCGTTGCTCGGCCGCGTACAACTTGCGACTGGAGCAGAGTTCGAAGAAGCAGTGAAGGATCTACTTCCTTGAGCACGAGAGAGTAAAATATACGAGATTTTTTATCGTGTTTCCGCGTGTACATAGATCTAATTTTTCGCTTCAATTAATTTTGCAAAGGATATGCGGTCTCGAAATATTTTTATTACAAATTGTATCTAGATGTTTTGCACGCACATTAATATTTGTTAGTGTTCGCTTAATATGTCGAAAAAAATTATGTTACGGTACTTCGTCTTCCTAAACGTCCGCGAAATATTCTGACGTAATAATTGTTCCGTACATATTTATTTTCATATTAATATGGCAGAATACGCGCTTTTAATAACGAGCTAACTCTCTTCTTACGTTCCGTGGAGTGTTTTTCGCGATGTCTGGCATAGAAATCGTCTGCGAAAAGTCGTAAAGAGAGTTCCGTCATCCTTCCTTCCTTTCTTCTCTTCTCTTTCTTTTTCTCGCAATAATTTTCCTTAGTTACAAGTTTCGATCGTCGTTCGCTCTTTGCGCGCGAGGATGAAGCGGTTCGGCAGCGAAGGAAAGAAAAAAACTAGGTCGTCGATCATAAAGTTGTGGTCATCGAACGTGCAATAAAGTGGAGGATGTAAAGAAGAAGAAGGGAACAAAAATAAGACAAAAAAAAAAAAAAAAAAAAAAAAATCGTTCGTGGTTCGTGCGGGGCGCCTATAATAGCGCGTCTAAACTAGTCGAGCGTAGAGAAAATAATTACGAGTCAAGAGCAACAAACGGCGCTTCGCATTCTTTTTATTTGACTTAACGCGCGTAAAACTTTTTCCCATGGTTCGCGGAACGGTTTCTCGAAAATCGGCTGCAATCGATGCGCGATCGGATGCCTTCCGGCAAACGATTTGCACGCGACGGTGAAGAAAAGTTCGTGCGAATGTCGCTGAAATGCGCTGAAAAAAAAAGTTTCCCGCCAAACAACACGCCTGAGTAATAAATTTTCTATTTCCTCGGTAGAACTATATTTTGCGCATATAAAATATTTCCTAATTAACGTAATTTGCAATATCCATGTTAACATAACGACTAAAAATTAATTTGCTATCTATCGTCATGGGCAGTCTGACAATGGGCCGAAAGTAGCCAGGGGTAACGTGTGTGGATAACATACTGATCCATCCTGGCGAGGGATTCGACGGGGGTGCCGCGCGCGAGGGATCGTCCTTTTACCCAACCCGATGGGCGAGCCCATTGGTCAGATCAGAGTCTGTCTCTGAACAGGACTATCGATTATTTGTTACCGATTTCCCAGACTAAACTCGCGGAGCAGGACACGGTTTCTGTCCGCCCGCGGCGGCGGGGGGTGTGGTCTGGCCCTTTTTCGTCGCAGCTCCTACGGGGCCCTTTAAAACCTGCTATGCAAATCGACCTCGCGCCGCCGCCACCGACTCCCTCTCATATGATCGTTCCGCAGCGAATCTCAGCTGATCGTAAAGAGCCGTGTGGCTCTTTTTTCTTCTCTTTGTCGTGTGTGGGACGCGCGCGTCGTTTCATTAAATCAGCATTGCGCAGCCGTCTTATCGCGATGGCAATTAGCATATCGAGGAAACGTTAATGCACGAGAATTACACCCCGTCTTCCCGTGGGAGTCGAATTACGAGCGCGTACATACACACGACTTTGTGCGATTACGCTTTCCGATAATCGTCGTAAATTATATTAACTTCGTAATTATTAATCTGTATAATAAGAAGAGTTAAACGTGCGCACACACAAGGTTCTCTTTTAACCGTTTCTCTCGACCGAGTATGGATTTTTTTGTTAGCAATAACCATTATAGCCGTTACTTCATCCTTTTCAATTTTTAATGCACGTCTTGGTAATTTAAGATTTAAATCAGATGAGTATATTTTCCATCTTGAAATTTAGTTCGTTTAAAAAAAAAAAGTTTTCTTTGCTAATTAATTATATTTGATAATTGAAGACTCTTTAATGTTTTCTTTAAAGAAAACATAATTCACGAAGATCGTAACATTGTGACAAGAGAAATGCTATCGATATTACAACACCTTCGTCTCTTATTTAATATAATACTTTTCTCTCGCGCGCGCTCGAGCAGATACGTGATCAATATTACCATCACGTGTAAAAGTAGCGGTCGCGAACTCGGGCAAAGAATACCTATCTGTCTGATGGGAATACGGAATTTAAAAACTTGTTACGATTTCCATTTGCACGCGCGGACTGGGAATATACTCACTCTATATATATATATATTTCCACATTTTTCTTTCTCTTTGCGCTTTTTACTTTATTCGCGCGCGACCAGAGCAAAGCTGTGCGTGTGGTGCTGACGTGTGTTGCAATTAAAAATTGCGTACAGTAGTCCGGGGAGACACGGACAATCGTACTGTAAGCCGGAAGGACGATAGCTGCTGCACTCTTTGTCCTGTATGCCTTTGATGGCGGTTGAGCGTCTTTTTATTTTCTCCCTCTCTGCTCGCTCAATTGAGAAAATCAAAACGTTTCTCCCATATTGCAGTGGGGTTAAAATGGGATTGAAGAGCACGGATATATAAAGTTCCTATGAGCACGTTAAAACACAGTTAAAAAAAAAACTTGTGACACAATTTTCTCTCTAAAATTTGCTCGACTCAAAAGAAAAAACATATTAATTTCGTAACTCGACTTGGATTTAAGTTTTGCATTTATTATTAGAGTGCTATTCGTTGATTAAATGTTACGCTTATTACACAAATATCAATTCTCGAATTTAAGCAGCTCGGAGAAATTTATTTCAGTTAAGCAAAGTTATTCTTGCGATTATTTATACACTTTATTTGCTTATCAAATTTTAATATGTTAAATGACATTCCCGATATAATTGCATTTATGACAAAGATAGTTCAAAAATATAACTGCCTCGTCAAAATGATGAACTCTCATTTCCACAAATCAAATTGATCTCTGGCATAAATATAAGAAGCGTTTCTATGTTTGCTTTTAAATTGAAGTGTATTAATTTTGCATATTCTGATACTTAAAGAGTTAATTGTAATTTAATAATATTATATTTTAATAATAGAATAAATTGCATTATTCACAAATCTATTTTTTTCTTTTATTTTTATCTCGCACAATATTTTATTAGAATAGAAATATTATTTTAAGACAAAAAAAACAGATCGTTAACAAGACCACTGCACTTTAAATGTGACATTACAAAAATCAACTTAAGGAATATTACAAAAATTGGGAATATTAAAAAAAAAAATGCAAACGTGTGAAAAAATCAAACTTGTGTTTTAACATAATATTCCACTGCATTTGTATCACATACAAAATAGACACAAAGTAAAATAATAATCTGAACAGACAGCTTTTTTTTTAAATCGCAAAAATCGCAAACTGCATTATAACCGCGGACGAAAATTAACGAGTCTAGACAGCGGAAAATGAAGATGCAACTCGCGCGGGTTGCATCGTCAAGTTTAGCGTTAAAAATCAATCGCGGTCCACCGCGCGGTAATGGAAGCTCGTAATTCGGCGCGCGAATGACATTAATTTTCAGACGACCTGACACACCGGGCATGTCGCCGCACGTCGCTCGAAATATAATCGTGCAAATAGACGCGGACGAAACCAGCCTGGAACATCTCCATATCCCGCGAAGAGCAAGACACACGGCGCAACGACGGACGAACGACGGCGATGCCTACGCTGGTCATTGCACTGTGCGCGGCGTCGCCATTTTGTGACCGCGCTCGCGCGTTTTGCCGAACGAACGACACATGTGTGCGCGTTACGTGCGGGGGTGAGGGAGGCGACCACGTGACCCGCGGGACCACGCTTCCGGATTGGCCCCGACGACGCGCTTCAGATGACGTAATAAAAGCGACGACGCGCCGACTGCCTGGGCTTTAGCGATCGACGACAGTCGAACGTACGTATCCACCCACCGATTGCGCATGTGTAAGTGGACACGTATGAGCGTCTCACACCGTGTTCGTAAAGTAAAATATATGCACGCGCGTGTGCGTGCCCGCGCGCGCGGGAAAGAGAGCAGTCGACGAACCGGGCGAGTGCGCGTCGCGAATTTGACGGATCCGCGAGAGATACACACCGTGCGATTTATTCAGTAGCGCAGGTCGAACGACGTGAATTTCTCACCTGTGAAATGATCGACGTTTCGAGAGACAGAAGACACACAGAGAGGGAGAGAAAGAGGTATGGTATCATTTGCTATTCGCTTCCCCTCGGATTACACGGCTTTTGCCTTACTACTGTTTCGCGTGAGAAGGGTTCGCGGAAATTGTCAGAGAGGTTATTTCCTAGAGTGCTCCTGGTTTGAAATAGGAAAATATTGTTGCACAGATCGGTGTAATTTTGCTATTTATCGTGTGTAACAAAACTTGTAATATATAATTGTAGAGATAACTACATAATGCTATCTATATACGTGTGTCAAATATGTACATTTTTTTATATTCAGTTTTCTAAAAATTTAATATTTAAATCGAGAACTGCAGCATCGATCGAAAATTTGATTATTATAAATTACGACGTACAAATATATTTCAGTTACAATTATTTTCACTTTTCGAAGATGTTCATTGCATGTACGGTGAATTGACAAATGATGCTGTGACATAATTGCACTTGGCAAGACGATCTGACATAATAAACTCGTAGAGGGAGAAAGAGAGAGAGAGAGAGAGAGAAAGAGAAAAAATTAAATGTAAAAATTACTTTACGTGTGTAATCGTTTCCTCATTATATTACCGAAGATTACAAGCTACAGTCTGTTTACGCAATTAATGATTTCTCAAGGTGTTCTCGAGAAAAGCCCCCGGAACGGGCGATGTTCAGCATAATCACGGGTTATTATCAATGAACCATACCTCTTTCTTGGATATAAAAATATTTGCACGTCGGGATTTAGCTCCGTCTGTCGTTATTATGTACATCATCTACTTTCTATACGGTCATACGTGCTCTTATTCAACAAAGAATGTAAAAGGTGGCCACATTTGAGATGAGAAAACGACGGAAAGCGTTGTGCAATACAAATCGAGATGCGATACACTAACTTGACTTTCGCGCGATTTCATATCTCACACCGAAATCAAGAATAACTGGGAAAACGTAACACTTATAGCAACCGCACACAAGAGTTAATTAATTCATTTTTCTCTCTGTTAAAAAAAAATATATAAACAAATGGAGAGTTTTTAATATAAACTGAGTTTATTTTTCTCAAATAGCTGCAGTGCTACGCACTCAGAGTGTGTATTCAAGGTAGTACAAGAGTGTAATGCGGAATAATTGTCAGGATGAATCTAACAATAAGCAGGCGGATCGCGAAAGATATTCGGAACAGACTCGATGCGACTTCACTTGACAACAATTCAGACAAGACTCTTTGTTCACGTGTCTTTTTACGGTCCAATCTCGAGAAGGCACGATGAAAAGTCAAATAACAACACACGGGAATGACACGTAAAAAAACCGCCGCCTACATAAATAATAACATTTTGATGTGTTACATTTTTATAAAATAAAATGTAATACGTCAAAAATTTAACACTTTGTTTTATTTCGGAACAAAAAATATATTATTTATAATAATTAATATATTCGTTTATTTGGGATTTTATTTTCTTTAACAATTGTAAAATAACAATATTCTGCTCCAATTTGATTTCCTAATTTTGATTGACATAATTTACATTGCACGTTCCATATATATTACCTCGCAATTCGATACGTAACTAAATAAATATACTTATATTAAATAAATATATGTTTATTCATCGGATCGATTGTTGCATTCCGTGCGTCCGCGACATCCGGATCCGTCGGTTTCGATCTCGCCGCAAGCGTGCGTGACACATGTACACTAGGTACGCACTCCCGATCTCGATTTACCGGTAAATCGGGCAAGGAAAAAAAAAAAAAAAAAAAAAAAACGAAAGAAAAAATGAAAAAATCAGCACAAGGGTGATTCTCTCACGTAGTGGGGGTAACGAAACGACGTAGGAGAGAGATCGAGCACAAGTTCTCCTCCAGCATTCCGTCACGAGCGCTCGTGATCGGCGGATGTGTTGCGTCGCCGTTGGGCGTATTTTGCCGAGAAAATCGCGCAGCGTTTTTTTCGCGAGGACGTGCCCAACGCAACATCCAGTGATGTGGAAAGCTCGAAAAATTGCCGAGATAATATAATTTTGACAGGAGAAAATTGAAAAGGTAAGATCGAGTTATTATTGTTATTGTTGCGATGCAGAATATTTGATTAATTAAACGAAGATATCATAATATCGTGTAGTAGAGTTAAATCTATGACAGCAAAGTAATCTTGTTAGACGATGAACGATGAGAGAAGTAACGTGATACATTTTTATGATAAAGTTTTTTTATGATAAAGTTGTTTTAAACGCGAAAGTTTCACAAGCAGATAAAATAGAAAATAATATTGTATTTTAACAGTAAATTTATATATAATGGTCAATTACAAATCTCCTTTCTCACAAATGAATTTCAATTTCTTTTGATTAAATTACATTTTAATAATTAATCACATTCACACAGAGAAGAGTGAAATAATTAATATTAATTAATTAGCCGACTTGGAAACACACACACACACACACACACAATTATTTAATGATTAAATAATTCATTTCGCACAGAAGCTGCCGTTCTATTTCAAAATCCGAGTTTATCGAAACCTGGTATCTCAACAATGCCGTTAACAAGCGTTTTGCTCGTTTCCATTGTTTGTCGGTTCCGCGAATTATAAATATTTCCAATGTCGAGTAGAATAAAGTGCACACTGTGCACGAATAACGCAAACCGTTGCATATTTATGTAGGTTTACTGATGCAATGGTTTACGGATAAAACTGGAAACAGAATTACCAATAATTAAACGCCGGGCATTAGGTATTCATTTCATCGGTAAAGGATAGTAATTAAATTTCCGTTTGAATATAAAATCTCTATTTCAAACGAACATCTAAAGATAAATTTCCATTATCCACCTTTGCATCTTTAAATCACACCGTCGATATCTTTTAATTTGATTATGATTCAGAAACACGGACGGATCGAATTGCCGAGTGAAACGGAACAATACTAGGTGCGCCGAAATAATTGATTTGATTACAATTAAGTAGAATATATTTTTTCAAAAACAAACTTGCGATGATTCTCGCAAGAGCCGATATTTACGAGACAAGTCTATCTGTCTATAATCGATTTTCAAACTGTCGTTCTCGCGCGACAAGAAATCAGTCATATCTGTAATATATGTAGCTTTTAGGAAAACACATTTTTCATATTATAATATACTGGATATCTCTCCGAGAGCCTTTCTTTTTAAGGTCTTGAAAAACTTTTCTGTAAAATAATTTGTTTCTAAACTTTGCATGCCTCTTTCTAACTTAGTAGCACCTTTTTCGTCACTTATTTGTCAAATTTGTGCTTTCTTGTTGTTTTTCCGCGCAAATGTGACGACGGAGGTTTACTCACACCGACGGAATTGTTGATATATATATATATCACACGAAACTGTAACGTACAGTCCCCGGAGTTTGTCACGAAAATTTACAAGGCCCGGCAAAAAAAGGCGAGCGCGCGATACGATCGCGTATGTCGAGCGCGCTTCTAATTGACGTTAATGCGATTTTTTCTCGCTGCACCTCGCGCTTGCAAGAGACTTGCGCGAATCGCGCCAGCGAACAACAATCTTTTCCTTTTCAAATCGGCTCGGCGAATGACGTCGCTCATAGTGAGTTGAATGACCCCGTCACGGCCCATGTATTATCATGTTATTATAATCGAGCCGTGCTTTCGGGCCACTAATTGAGAGCGCGATTAATTAGGGACGGGCTGGGCGCCGATTCGGGCGCTGGCTTCGCTGAGACGGTGTATTTAGTACAGCGAAGAAGAAGAAGGAGGAGGAAGCTCTCGTATAAATCGTATCTGATAAAATGCGCGCCGGCACATCGGTCTCTATCTAGCGAGATGTAATTAGTTTTGTAATAGAAGAATCGCAAGTGTTGATTCGGACGTGCGATAACGTAAGTATGTCGGCCGCGTCGTGTGTTTTAATCCGCAGGTGATAATTTTCGAGTTCCCTCTCTTCGTTCCCTTCTTTTCCGCGAAGATGGATGACAATTCTCTAAGAGCGTCCTCGAAACTCGTAATCTCTCTCTCTCTCTCTCTTTCTTTCTTTTCGTTTCACGAAGACAAACACGTTACTTTCGAAGAAAATGATTCGTAAACTTTTTCGAGAGTTGAACCTTATCAGTTGTCACATATACAGATATATATATAAAATATATATACATTCTCTCTTCTGGTAGTCCGCTACGAGCGTTCGTTCGTTCGCTCGCTTAGCGCTCGCTTCTCCTGACTGTTTGCGCAGTATAAAAGGCAGCGGAAGATAAATTTGCACAACGCGAACTCGAAGCACGTACTACACTTCCACGGTGGATTTCGCGTAACGCGATATGTACAATACAAAATATATATCTATACGTATATATATATATATATATATATTCACTCTCGACCCGATTTTTTCGAGCGCGAATCGGCCACGTCAACGCTCGAAGGGCGAAACACTTTACCGGACGTGGACGCAAAAAAACGCATCGCCAAGGCAAGGTTACACTCGACGTTGTACAGTTCCACGCGGCTTTTTACGCTCGTTACGTGATTTTCATCTCGATATCCTTCATCGTTACGCTTCACCGTTCATTGTCCGTTTATTCTCGCGACGCAGATCGGATCCGTGAATTTCTTTATCGAGTACGCGATCTCGGGAAGCCGGAGATGTGTTTTGCGAAAAACGATCGACCTAGCGCGATATTCCCGTTGACGCTTCGCAGTCAAAACATTTGCACGTTTGACGTGTACGGCAAATATCGAGTTGCGGAGATAACAGTGTGTGTCGAGAGCGACAGAAATGTGCATATGAAAAAACATATCACCGAGCGCAAATCTGCTGTATTAAATTGACAAATTTTTTACACGATCGACGATATTTTGCAAAAAAAAAAAAAAAAATATGTAAAACAATATTTTCAGATATCGTTTCGTATCTCCGTCATAAAATAATACCGACATTCTGGTTGGAACCGCTGTTCCATAAAAAATATTTATAAAATGAAGAGACCGAAAATGAAATCCTGTTCGATCAACAGTACGGTTCTCGTTCATAAAAAATGTACGTCTACACTGTGCTCGCTTCCTTCCATACTAGCAAAATAACATGAAGATACCCAAGATGTTCTGCCGGTTCTCCCGGCAGAGGAGTAAAAAGCGTGTAACTTTCTTATCGATCAGCAGCTCTAAAAAAGAAAGAAAGAGAAAGAAAGAGAGAGAAAGAGAGATAGTGAAAGGGAAAGAGAGGAACCTTCGATTAACCGATACTTCTTTGCGAACCAGTCGAGATTATGGCTGTCGATAGAGCGCATTCCAGATTTCCGTGAGTTTCACGCATCGCGTTAATTCCCCTCTTTTTATTCGATCGTCGATTTATTGCAGCGACCGGTTTTGAGATTCGATCCAATCGGTCGCCCGAGATTTTTTGTCTCCCCCCTCCCTCTTCTTTTTCCCTTTTAAACTCGCTCGTCATATCCGATTTCCACACTTCCGATTTAATCCGTTGGAAAAAAAAACGACGGCCTTGTCGTTTCGTTATCGCCACCTGGATCGCTCCTCCTCGTCTCTCGTTCTCGTCTTTCCGGGGTGCGTTTGTTCGAAAGTAAATTGCATCCGCACGAGCGGCTGTCGAGCGTTGCGTGTTGCTAATTGACGCAAAAAATCGCGCCACCGCGCCTACTTAATGTAAAGAGTTAATAACGCGAGAGCGAGTAGTCGATTATTGACGGCCAACCCGATGAAATAAATTTGCTGTCGGTATCGCTCGACGCTCGAGCACACGGTTTCGGCACAAAGATGGTTCCTCCGGGGGGAAAAAAGGGCGCATTACTGTTGCTTATCCCTGTCCTGACCTATGGTTACCATGGCGACGGTGGAACGCGCGGCCAATCCCACCCTTTGCGGTAGGGGTGGACTCACTCTCTCTCTCATCGAGAGAGGAGAGCTGCTCCAGAAAATTTCCTTCCAGTTTGACCGAGAAAAAAATACGGTCAATCGCGTTTTTCTTCTTCCCCTCTCCCTTCTTTTCTTTCTATATTTATCGATTTTGTTCCGGAATTTCTTCGCTTCGACGATGTGACTTACGATAGGAAAAGAGTAAAAATCGGTACGAGAGTAATAAAATCAGTATTTCATAAAGGAGTGTTAACTTCGCGTAATAACCACGCGTGTGGAGGATAATTATTGTCACCGAGGTATAATTTACGACCATCTCGTCTAAATATGTATTATCTTTGGGACTTGAATACATACGCTTATACTCTTATCGGTATAATGAACGAATTAACTATGCCATAATTAATTAAAATTCAGTATTCAGCGTTAAATCAGAAATTGCACTAATGATACGCAACATGCATCGTATGTATACATTCGGTACGTAGGATGGTTAATTAGCACACGAACTTTTAATTCGTTATACACTAGTTACGATGTTAATTATAATTATTCGAATAATGTTCTCTTTTTTTTTTTTTTCGTGCGTGCGTGTGTGTGTGTCGAGTAGACACTTTGATCTACTTTTATAATTGCAATTACAACATGATTTTTGTTTTTTTTTTCTTACACGTCAAGTCGAAATGACACACTTGAAAATCCAATATGCAGGACATACAATTGCGACTCCACTGGTGGACTTTCTAATTAAAGGCAAAACGCGCGCGTTGCTATACCTTCCGCTTGTGCACGAGTCACTCGAAACTTATTAACCTTCCTTCTCTCCGCGCTTGTGTGTATATAGTTTGTGTACCACTTACAACTCCTTGCCGGTTGCGCGGACCGGTCCGGCGGCGCGGAGCTTGACATTGACGTGTATGCACGCACGTGCATACACGCGAGAGCACGTGTGGTGCGATATCGGAGTATCGGAGTTTCGAGAGACTCGCCGCAGAATTGGCCTTCGCGCCGTCAACCACGTCGAAATTTTCTGTCGAACCGATACTCTCTCTCTCTCTCTCTCTTCGTCCCGCGCGAATCGATACAGAGAAGACGGAATAGATTGCTATTTCATCCATTTGTCTGACGGTGTATATGGGTTTCATTTCAAATCAGAAATCCTCGCGGCCTTTAACTTTTCAAATTGTTATATTATTTCGCGACGTTTTAGAACGAAGTAAACGCGAATTAATATCACGCGTGATTATTTCTTATTAATTGCAGAAGAATTCAATATTTTCAATAAACAAATTGTTGCAAATATTCCTAACAATTTCTCAATAACTATATATTATGTGTAAAATTGATTTAACAACGCTCTAACTTAATTCAATTGTATAATATGTAACAAAATTTTTTACGATTATCATAATTCAGATTTCCCCGCTTTTGCCGTTGTGTTATTGTGCTAATCGGAGGTTTGAGAATTTTCGATTGATTAAATCGATTTGACGACCGTAATTACTTACGGGCTCAGAGGTAATATTTCGTACGGCGCGCGGCCATTCAAAATATGCCGAAACTAGGTGGATATTTGAACATCGTGCAGCACGAAGGGCCGAAACGGTATATCGGATATTTGGTGGGCGAGGGCGCGCAGGATTAATGCAGGGACGATGATAGCCGGACGAACGTGTGCGCGGATTGTTCTCTGCCCACAGGGTATAATTGAATTTTAAACTCTCCTCTCTTCGGTACATATGCGTCTTTTCGCAGTCTCGTTGTATCATAATTCCATCTATCTATCTACAATCGAAAGAAAAAAAAGTCCCGATATCATCGGATTTTATGCACGTCTCTATTAAATTAATTTGCTCTCGGAAGCTCGACGCTTTGTACGCTTCGAGCTTTTTAATTATTTTTTTAATAGCAGCGTAACTGGTGTTCGATTTGTCCCGACATTCCTATCCAAAATATTTATAAAAAAAAAAAGAAAATAGAGCAATTGATGTGTGTTTCGTGTAATAAATAAAATTAAATGAATATAATAAAGAGACAAATTTGTTATTCGTTCGTGCAACATTGTACGAAGACGCTTTGTACAACTCTCATTACAACTCTGCAACTTTTCTTTTCCTTCCTTTCTCTCTGCCTCTTCGCATGCCTCTTTCTTCATCCTCTTTCTCACCCGGCGATGCTGACAGACGAGCGTATAAACCACTCCGTTATACAGGGTGGACCGAGTGACATCATCTTCGCTCGTTCTTCTCATTCGGATGATACTTCACTTCTTCGAAGAAGAAGCACGGACGAGAGTCCCCGACAGCGTCCTAATCATGCGCGCAGCGCATGGTGTTTTTTCGATTAGCGCTTGCATCCGGAGAGCGTGGTGGCTGGTTTTCTTTAAAAGCTCTCTGATGGGATCGTGAGATAGTAATTTTCTACGGTCTATGGTGTGTACATGCGTTTATTCTAAATAGAGCCTCAGCGGTTGCCAACCAGGAAGAACGTAACGAGAACGTATATATTCGATCTTTCAAAGTTCAAAGTTGATGCGCTCTTTTTGCGCGCTGCAATGTTTCTTCCTTCAAAACGACGAAAAAACTTCATCTTTTCGCGAAAGCGCAAGATTTATCAAGAAAACTTTTAATCATTTACAAGATTATATTTATAAAAAAAAAAATGTTCTTTCTTTTTTGCAAGAAGATTTTCACATTGATTTAAGAATGTAAATTTTATCTCGTCCGTGTGCCATCTGTCTCTCTTTCGAAGACGACAGTCACGCGATTTGAGATACGACGTCGTAAAGTTTTTCCCGATCGTATCTCCGAGGCTTGGAAGATTCAGATAAGCTTGATTGCGCGGACGATTCTCAAGATCGTCCGCGCGAGAGATGCTGCGGAGAGAACCTCTGCGAAGAATGCGCCCTTCGAGCATGACTCGTATTTACTCGGCGAGGTTCCTTTGCCACTGCCATAGATTCTTAACTCCACTACGGCCCTACGAAAGCGGCCGCAGAGAGCCGCGCATATGTACATACATGTATGTATCGTACACGATATTTCGCCGATACGCGCGCATGCGCACTTCCATAAAACTTCTGCATTAATGCGCGTGCCCGGTGCGCAAATCGCGGGAGAATCGCGTAGCGCAGCGATACGCGCCTTCTCTTCAAGTGTTACTCGGTAAACCGAGTTAATTACAAATTGGATTGCAATTAAGGCAAAGAGCGCGCGGGTCAGTTGTGCGCAATCGATGCGCGCAACTGACCGTGGACACGCCGGTTGCTACACGCCGTAGGCGTAAATAAACTTTTCGTTTAACAACTGCACGGGACGACGACGACGATATAGTCACGAGAGATCATTGAAGTTCGCTTGAGAATGCAGCTTCCAGCTGCGAATTTACATAGCCGTGGCGCATACACCCCGAAGTTTCAAAAAGCGCGTCGGAAAGCGGCGACTCGTTTTGCCCGCTTGGCAAGATACACTTGGCACTCGTTTCTGGACGTGTTATCTTACCTCGCGACGTTTCTTTCCGGACAAAGACTCGTGATTTTCATATATATATATATATATATGCATGTCACGGAATCGTTCGCAGTTATTTTATCATCTTAAAATTCCGCACATCTC
>QVNW01005714.1:0-11525 GCA_014825475.1 Pseudomyrmex flavicornis | reverse complement strand
TGTAAATTTTTACACGTGAGTTTTTGAATTGAAATTGCAATTCCTAAATTCATATAGGATGCTTGGTTTGCATCTTATATATGATAGACTCCGTACACCCCCCTAACTAATTTTTAAAAAAGCGGAAATACGCACAACATCTTGCGATCGGCTCGCATGACCGTATATGTTTCGTAATCATTTTTATTCTTAGCACTGAAATGCTAGCAAACGTGTACACAAAACGTTTATAGACTGTTGAAACGTATTATAGACTGTCTAATGCATCCAAATCATTTTCTAATAGTCTTATTACATTCTTCAATGTTATGTCTATGCCAGACACTTGTTGGTTTTTATGCATAACTTTTGAACTTCAAATATCAGTACACTAAAAGTAGAGGTGATTGTAACATCAAAAATTTTACATTTTTTACATTTTTGATATATTGGAAAGTGTCCGGCATTCATTTTATTATTTTCTTTAATTCTGTAGAGCCGTTTTTCTATCCGAGGAATAATTACGAAATGCAATCTAAAGTACGATTACTAGTTCGATCGGTAATAACAGCACAGTCCAGGACCCTCTTAACAGTGATAATTTACACTTTTTGGAATATTAAAAAACATTTACTATATATAAAGTATATTAAAGTACTTATTTCATATAATATATGTTATGTTATTATATGAATATAGTAATTAATTAATATATATAATAATAATATATATAATAATATATATAATATAAATTAATTAACTACTTTAATATTATGCATTTATACAATGTAGATTCTTTTCGTAATTTACAAAATATAAATACATAAAAATGCAACACTAATAATATATACATACTTTTTATATATACAATATATGTATTAAATGTTGCTCAATATTCTAAAACAACTTTAAAATTATGACAGTTAACTCATATTAATAAAAATAATTAATAAAAATATATAATGCATCTTGATGTGTTTTATTATTATCAATAATATTATGAACTTTTTTCAAAACTGTAAATCTTGAGAACGCATTTCACGTTGTCATACGCAACAAGCGCGCAACGTGAACATGCCTTGTGTCTCGCCTTATAACCGGCTTGGTGGAAAAGAGATGGAACATAGTATGTCTGCACTCTTCCACGAGCGCATACGGACGAGGCGGTCTCGCTTGCGTACCTCCACCACTTCGATGCTCTCGGTGCTGACCGGTTGCTTGATCTTTCTTGACACTTGGAATTGTGCACATAGCACGGAATAGAACTATGTCCACGTTACGGACATAGCGTACGCACCGACAAGTTGCTCGTGGACATGGCTGCGTAGTTCCAATGTGCATCACCCGTGGACATTCGCTAGTTTACGAGGCGGTTTTGCTATCGCAGAAACTCTTATGGGCCTGGCCACTCTCATTCTTTTCTCTGGTATCACGAAACTTCTTGTAATAGGAGATTATGTTTCGATATGTATGACTGTGCGTTTATGCGCTGCGTTATGTATTATAGCAATCCTTCTTTCCGATCTGCGGATTACCACACGAAATATAGCCACACTGTATTTCTTTACTTCGTAGAATGCACACCGCGCTACGACAATGGCAATTTTTTTCTACGTCTCTTTCGACTTTTTAAAATAAGCAACTTTTTAAAATGAGCAAGAATAGCTACGCTTTACGTCTATTGTTTTTTAGACAGCGGCTTCAAATATGATACAGAGTATCTGGATTTGTTTCTTCTCACTCAGATGTTGCTCCTGACTCTCGATCCTCGACTCAGTATCCGGCTCGAAGGACCAAATATGTTAGTGTTCTTCTGTGAGAGCCGGTGCTATGTACATGTTTCTTATGGTTACTTCTTGATTAAGTGGACTGTATTAATAAAGCACTTGTAAAATGAAAAAACTTTATTATACTGTGACGATCCGCCTGTCTCAGTTAGCGAACCAGATCTTAATGATAAAGAAGGAAATAACAATGGCGACGAGCAGACAACAGCAACACTCGCGGTCGTGCTAGCGTCAAACCTGAACTAATCGTAAAAATTAATATCATTGGTATAAAAAAAACCCTAAAAATCAACATATGACTTAACATTACATAAAATTACAAAAATTAAATTTTAAATGTGGTAGTGGAGATAACTCGAAAAACACGGATTTTATGATAAGTACCTGTACACAGTTTTGTAGACATAAAAAAAAGATGCTAGTTTTGGGTGAACTTTTTTTCGATATTTCTCATTGTTCTGAAGTTATTCTGCAAAAAACAAATCTGTATTTCTCATCCACAAATTTTTTCACAAGAAATGATTTCACCCTCTTAAATCATAATACGGCACGAACAAAAAATAGTTTTGTGTTACGGATGAACTACTCTATCTACTTGCACACAATGTTTCAGAATTTTCAGAATTTTCGGGTTGTTTAACCTCCCTTGTCAATAATTACCAAAAATTTATATACCATATTACTGCATAAGTTTTAATAATAAATTAGGCACAAACCTTTGCGCTCACCTCATACTTTATAATAGTCTAATAAATCTATTAGCGCACGTTGAGATATTCTCATTGTCAGATGTGCCCTAATATATTTCAAACTGTAGCGGCAAAACCTGTAAAGCATAAAATACCTATATTATTCATGCAATAAGCTACATACATAGACGATGGAATTTCAGTTCCATTTGCCGTGGAAGAACGCTCTGGTACAATAACAGTTGTGGACGAAATTGAACACTTCGACCGATCCGTATATGATTTTGAGGCTGTTGTTACTAACGAAAAAGAATTGACGTTACTTACAAACGTCTCGATTCACGTAGTAAATCCGAATGACAACAGAGGCAATTTTACCAAGTAAGTGAAACTAGTATGTCATAGATGTTTTTTAATTTTAATAATTTCTGGTTACTTTAATAATGAAACTATCAGCGAGGTAACTCGCCGAACAAAAACCGAGGGAAACTCGAAACATACAAAGCTCTCTTCCGTATTTTCTAATTGTTTAAAGCATTTATAAAGCTTTGTTGATTATCTTTCTGTCGGATACATTATATTGTCAGTGGTTATAAGATTTTAACACTATATACATATAAATATTTTTTTCCTAAACTACGAAATATAAATACGGTGCGGAAGTGCCTCGGTAGCCTAACAGGGAAGGCAACGGCCCGGAAAGCCGGAGATTCCAGGTTTGACTCCTGGCTGAGGAATTTTTTTTCGCAATAATTTAAAAATTAGTTAGGGGGTATTCGGGGTCTCTCATATATGTGATGCAAATCTAGCATACTATATGATTTTAAGAATTGAAATTTCGATTCAAAACTCACGTAAAATTTACACGAGAAAAAATATATATGTATACATATATATACACGCGTATTTCTGCACAACATCCTGCGAACGGCTCTTATGACCGTATTTATATTTTGTAGTTTAGAAACTTTATGAGTCTTAAGATTCTTTATTAATTGTTGAATATTTCTTTTCTTTTTACCGTTTTTTTTTACTGACATTATCTTTTGTAAGCGACATATTCCCATGTATTGTGAGATTGATACACTAATCTTATTATTGATTTTGCTAAACATGTAAAAAAATCGAAAATATCATTTGCTTATTCAAAAATTGATAATTGTTGACAGAAGAACGTCTACCGCTCCTTTGATCTTTCACGTAAAAGAGAACGTTCCTGGCGTATCGATTGGCCAAGTGCTTTCGCATAATGGCACATCAACGATTGTATCTGACACTCAATTTCTTATCGTCAATCAGAAAGATGTACCTGATATTGCCATTATGAAAGATGGTTCTCTTCATGCTCTGCAAGGTCTAGACCGTGAGACAAAACAAAATTATAGTATCACTGTAATTGCTGAGAGTTTACGCGACATAGGTATATTTCAGGTAAATTTTCTCTAAATTTGTAACATCCTTACGTGCTGTCTTTATATTTGCTAAATTGTTGACTTTTAACAATTTTTGTTTTAATTATTTGAACGTTTAGGTACGAATCGTCGTCGACGATGAGAACGATAACGCACCAGAATTCACATCTTTTATTTACAACGGTCAAATCATGGAAAACAGTCCTGTAGGAACAGAAGTTACTCTGACAAATCCGATTGTTGCAAGCGATAAAGATGAGGGAAAAAATGGAGAATTTACGTTCGTTTTACGAGGTGAAGGTAGCAGTCTGTTTAGAATCGATCCTTTAACAGGCCGAGTATATTTTCAAAGTATTGATGAGAGAACTCTGGATCGCGAATCTAAGATGAACTACGAATTTCAAGTTATCGCTACTGATAGAGGTAAATATTGCAAACTTATTCATTTAAAATACTTTTGAAATAAACTCCTCTTTCTTTCAGCAAAAATAATATAATGACAATATAAATATTAAGGAAGTTTTCTTTCTCTCCGTTCTAGACAAACAAAAAAGTCTTTTTTTGCAATTTCTAAATCCTTTGTGTCTAGAATAAGTATATAAAAGAATTTTATAAAATTCAAAAACTTTTCAAAATATGTGTTTCTGAAAAGTAACGAACAAAGACTAAAATATATTTTTAGCGCAGCTTATGTTTTTGAAAGATCGTCTAATCGGAGAGATTTTGATGAGCCAATTGTTTTTTACTTTTAAAAAATATAATCTAGAATTAATGGAAGTTTTCGAAAAATTGACAGCATGATTATTATAGCAACTTGATTTATTTACAGCAATACAGAAATTTTAAATGTTTAAATTCAAAAATATGAGAGTAAATATGCATTTATAGGAACCACTTCCCGATCTTCACAATTTTGATATATGTTATCAAGATCATCATCTTGAGTAATATTGTGAAAGTTTTAGTCGGCGGTTGTTGTTAATTAAAAAGTTATTAACAAAAAATGTTTGACAAACACGACCTTTATTTTTAGCAATAACAGTAGAATAATGAAATATACATTTGCTCTTAGTAATCATTTCTAGGAAAACATTCTAACTTGCTGATACACTTAACGTTCAGTACCACCAGCGGAGTGATAAATTTTTTGACATTGGCAGTTTTATATCCTATTCATATTGTAGAAAGAACAGAACAACAAGAGTAAAAATATGATAGTATATTACAATGACTACTTTTTTTTATGTTCTTTTTGTTCGTGTTGTAAGAGGGTTCCGCCCCCCCCGCAGGGGGAGTGGCTTTGCCCCTGTCTCGGCATCTCTCCTTTCTCAAAAAAACTACGCACACATTTTTAACATAACGCGACATTTAATTGGAACCTATGCAAAGAAAAAATAAAAAATTAAAAAAAGACTTCCGATTAACTCCATGTCGAAAGTGTGTACGTGATTTTTTTGAAGGCTGGTAGAGGGAAGGGCAAATTTACTGTTTGCAGAGCCCACGTGTCTACACGCTGATCACACGAACAAAATTACAACTCTTGATGATGTTTAACGGTCAGTTTTGTGATTATATTTCTTATAAATAACTTTTTAATGAACAATGAACGACGACTAAACCTAACCTACTATAAAACTATTCAGAAGTGTCCTTGACATTATATGAAATACATATATAGAAGCGTTTAGTTTACGGTGGCACTTAAATACATACCAGTTATTAGATGTTTTTTGGTAGTAACATTTTAACCAACAACAATCTCCGATAAAAACCTTCATATGCAATAAATATTCTGAGCGCATTTTTGGAATATTTAATATTTTAAAAATGCGCTCAGAATATTAAATAATATTATGCGCTTATAGGGTACTCATGATGATAACCTAGATAACATGTCAAAATTGTTGAGATCGGGAAGTAATCTCTATAACTTCACATTTACCAATATGAGAAATGCTGTGTAGGCTAGATTAAAAGCTAAAACTAGTAGTAGTTTTTATCAAAAGATTAGTAGACGACAATCTACTATATTCTATAATATACACGGTATCCCAAAACTTTTGATCAAGCTAAAGTGTGAAGGTGGTTTGCGTCAATCTGAATAGAAAAGTTATGTATCATTTTGCAAAATTCGCAATAGTTATTGAATAGTTAATTACTAAATGTGAGCTAATGAGCGCGCGGAAAGTAATGGTCCGGACTTTGTAGACTTTGTATGCTTATCAGCTGTAAAGAAAGATGGCTTCTTTCATGCAGTGTCCTAAAAACGCGAGGCAGAATAAACAAGCGCGGCGTGATTCAGCTTTCTGCAATCAGCCGTATTCAGCGGTACGCAGCAAGCAGAGGAGGTAAGAAAACTGCTTTCCGCGATCAGTTGATTCTCACGGCAATATAACGTAGCGAGCAGCGTGTAAGACTAAAAAAAAAAAAGGAAAACGTCTATTTGTTTTTTTTTTGTAACATAAAAAATGGGAGTGCTATCATTTTCTTACTACTTTGCGGTAAATAGCATGGTGCGTTTTTTTTAAGTAGTTTCCCCGGAAAGCCTAATCCATTCTTATTATTTAAGTTAAAAACTACACTTTCGTTCCCGGTGTGTTGGTAAATAAGTGTAATGGAAAGCGGTGGATGAAAAAATGGAGTGATAAGTAAGAAAGAAAGGAGAAAGTGAGAAGAATGTAAGAGTGTATGTGAGAGAGTGTAGTAGGGAGTGCGAGAAAGTGGAGGAAAAGTTAGAAACGACGGAAATAGAGGGTAGAAAATTAGAGACAGTAGGAGGTTAGGGTTGCATAAGTAATAGATGAGAAGAGACGGAAACAGGTAGGAAGCGCGGTTAGTGGCAGATAGGGAAATCTTGGATGAAGAAGCGGAGATTTTGACAAGTCAGAAATGGATTCGGAGAAAAAAGAAAAGAAAGGAGCAAAGACAGGGGCAAAAGAGAGATAGAATAGGTAGTTCAGAGAACCCGTGCTTAAAAATGATTGGAGAAGGAGAAACGATAGCAATGAAAGAATTGTTACTTAAAAGAAAGGGAAAATGAGAATAGTGAGGACGATGATTCAGAAATGAGCAAGAAAGAGCGAGAAAGATAAATAGGTGTTTAAGAAAAGCAATAAATTGGTTAGGATTAATGAATTGGATTAATCACTAATGAAGAGAGATAACCCAATTATGACAGATAATAAAAGAAAATTTTTGGATAGTTGATTAGATACATTAAAGACATAAAGATAGACTTTAAAAGAGATATGGAAAAGATGCGGAAAGAAATGAAAGAGAGAGAAGCGGAAGTAAAGAAGGAATTAGAAAGACTGAAGGAAGAATTAAGAATAAAAAAGAAGGAGTGGCAGAAGGAGAGAAAAGTTTTTAAGAGTAAAGTAGAAACATTGGAAAAAATTAAAAGAGGCAGAGAAAAGAGTAGAGAGGAAAAAAAGATGGGTGAAAAAATTAAGAAAGAGATGGCGATAGTAGAAACAGGTATAGAGGAGAGAGTAAAAGAATTAGAGAGAAAGGCTGAGATAAAAGAGAGAGAACAGAGGAAGAGAAATATATTATTAAAAGAATTAAAATCAAAAAGTAGAAAAGAGAGAGAAAGAGTAAAGAAAATGTTGGAGGAAAAAAAAAGTGCGCTAGTAGAAATAGAAATGGTTAGGAGGATTGGAGTAGGTAAAGAGGAAGACAAATGTATAGTGATTGTAGAATTAAATAATGTAGATTAGAAAAGAGAGGTAATGAAGAAAAAAAAAGATTAAAAGAAAGAATGGAAAGGATTTTAGATTTTAGATTTTTGATTTGACATGGAATAAAAAGAAAATGCAATGGAAGTTGGGAGAGATAGCTAAAGAAGAGAGAAAACTGGGATCAAGAGTATGGATACAATATGGAAAGAATACAGATTGACGGGAAATGGTGGAGATAGAATGAAGAGAAAAGTATAATAAGATTGGAGGAAAGACAGACGTAGAAGGAAGGAAAGGAAGACGAGAAGCAGAGAGAGAGAGAGAGAGAGAGAGAGAGAGAGAGAGAGAGAGAGAGAGAGAGAAAGACAGACAGAAATCATCTATCTATCTATCTATCTATTTAAGTTAAAAACTGTTCAAAGTGCCGTCTTCCTTCTTGTATATAAAGTTTGGCTCTTTGAACAGTTTATGACTTAAATAATAAAAGTGGATTAGAGAAAACTACTTAAAAAAAAAGAAAACACACTATACTATTTACTGCAATAGCCCAAGAAAATTAGACAAAAATATAGCACTTTTGCGGAAATATTAGTAATAAGTTGAATTTTTGCATAGACTTTTATTTCGTCGTTTTAAATAATGTCTTAAAATCTCCACGGATATGACGTGCACGTACAATTTTATAGAAGATCAAAGGTAAAAAAAAAAAAAAACAGTTTTCCGCAAATATCTCGAATTATATTGGTTCTACGATAAAAATAGGTATCACACACAATTTTGTATTTTGTTGTATTAGTTTTACTTTTCTACTTCATTAATTTAAAGTATACAGTTTGTAGTTATTTCGTGGCAAAACAGTTCAAAACAGTTTATTAAAAAAAGTTATATTGGAGGTGTTGCCGGCGTAAAAAAATTTTTTTATCCGTTTTCTGAAATAATTTTTTATCATACATTTATCATAAATTGAAAGTTTATAGGTTGTAGTTATTTTGTAGCAAATTTTAAAACAGTTATATCGGAGGTGTTGCCGGCGCAAATAACGCGAACCATTATCGTGCCTCTTGATTCTCTCTTTCTCTCTCTAATTCACGCGTTTCTGTCTTTCTTTTTTTTTCTTCTTTCAACACGCTTCTATATGTATGCGCCATCTGCTGGTAGGTACTTACATGTATGAAAATATGGAAAAACTTCCATTCTGATGGTCTATAATGAGTAATTAAAATAAATTTAAATGTGAACTTATATATATATATGTGTATATATATATGTGTGTATATATATGTATATATATATATGTATACGTATATTTCTGCACAACACCCTGCGAACGGCTCGTAAGAGCCGTATATTCTTTCTTAAATTATATATTATTTATTAAATGGAGTTAGGGTTGCCAGATCAAAAATCAGAAAAGCCGCACACATTGTTAATTTAGCCGGAGATTTTGTCCTAAAAGCCGGACAGCATTTTTTTACATTAAAAAACAGCATTTATTATGTTCGTTTGATATTAGGTGCATATATATATATATTGCATATATATATATATATACTACACAGTAAAAAAATAAAACATCAGCTTGTTTTATACATAGGATAAAGTTTATTATTATTACACATACATAATTGAAAATCATTTGGTACAATAACAACACATGAATTAAACAGAAAGACAAGCTCTGGAATCATCTTTATAAAGAAATCAAATTAACTCTGTTCTTTTGTTGACATTAGTATGTAAAAAAGTATCCATTTTTGACATTGAAGCTACGTTTTGGATATTGTTCTTATGTTTTTCAGTCTGTAAATGCTTTTCTAAGTCAGATTTTCCCTTATTAGCTATGGAAATTCCCCGGTTTAAACATTTTATAGTGTTGTTTTAAACTGTTTGAAAATATACATTTTCTTTTTGACATTGTGAGATCTGAAAGCAATTTAATGTCTGTAAGAATGATGATTTAAAATGAAAAATTTTAGAAATGTAAATTTCTAACTCGTAGATCGTAAATATAGCTACTAAAAAAATTAATTTGTATCTATTATATACTATTAGATGAAAGTGAAATTATAAATCAACTTACTAAATATATGTCCACCGTTTACTTAATAAATATAGCGAGCAGGCACAAACGCACAACGACAACAACACGTTACGTGCATATGCACCGCTTGCGTACGATGGGACTGAGCATGAACAAATTGAACACAGAGCGGCGGGCGAGAAAAGAGGGCGACGGCGGGTGGTGGGGCGCGAGTTGATAGTCGTTTGCCTTAGTCGTTTATTTTGTTTACATTTTGTAGAAAAATGTGCTATATTTTTATTATAATACTACGTAAAAATTTGTCAGACAAAAGCCTAACAAAATCCGGACAGGCCGGACATGTTTATTTTTAGCCGGACTAAACTGTAAAAAGCCAAACATATCCGGCTAAAGCCGGACGTCTGGCAACCCTAAATGGAGTTTGTAAATTCAGTTCTTTGACTAGTATTTTTACACTATCTATTAATTGTAGTTTGGTAATTGAATGATCACGCTGACTACACATAAAAATCCATTCTACCAATAAGTTTTCATGCGTAGAAGAGAGAATACTATTACGTCCAGACATTTTGTTTGCATACATCCCCATGATTTTGCTATGTAATGTCGATCTGGGAATTTTAAATTTTGAAGCAGCATTTATTGACATTCTGTCTGTCTGAACAGCTTGTATAGCTGCAGTTATTGACTCTTGCGCGTATAACATTCTTTTTTTCTTTCCACTCATTGTTAGTTATTTTATAAAATATATTTTTTCTTACTTTATTCGTAGACATAAATATTAGATTTAATATTTACTACTTACAATATTGAATGTCAACGGATTAACTTAAACAGAATAATAATTTTGTGAATGTTCTTCTAAATAATTTCAATTTATTTTACTCTGTAAAATTTAATAATTTTTTTTTTATATTAAATTAGATTCTTATAAATATATATTAATTATATTATATTCTCATAAATATATTAGATTTAAATATTTAACACTTATCAATAGTATTGCATTAATTAAAAAACTGAAAAGAAATCCAAGTTTCGTTCACATGCTGTATTGCAATTAATGTCAACTACGTTAACCAGTTTAGGTTTAGGTTACGTAGGCAGTTATCAATAGAAGGCACATTAAATGACACATCACCAAAAATGTTCTGGACACAGTAATATAAACTACTGGACACAGTAATATAAACAAGCTTAAAAATTTGTTTCGATTGGACTCATGTAATTTAAAATAAAAACATTTATGAAATTACTTATATGGTAGCATTTTTATAATCTACGAGTTTTACTAACAAATATCTACACATATTTTATGTTGTAAAATAAAGTACTTTTTTATTATTACCTTTTTTGTTTCGATGTTTCTTAAACTTTTCGACAACAATTATGGGAAAATCGTGTATCACAAAATTTAATTTTTTTTGTTTTTTAATATTTTAGAGTGTAAATATGAAATATATTTAATTCAGAGGCATAAAATAAGTTTTTATTTTATTTAAAAAAATATATGATCATTTTAATAGTTCTTTATCTCGTTATTTGTGAAAATAAAAAAAGGACACAGTAATCGTATCCCACACAGTAATTGGTGCTCTTATCCTACGATATAAAGGCCATTGTGCATTTGATACGCGTATCAGGTACTATATTCATATCAAATTCATACTCAATTTAGTACGCACGATGTAAACACTATCAGATCAATTTAGTACAAGCGTATCAAACAGGAATATCGTATTAAATTGATACGTATCAAGTGATACAAATGACGATGTTATCGCCTAAAACATATTTTAGAGGGTTATAAGTTATACTTTTTTTTTTTAACTTACAAGGGGAAGTGTGGGTCGCGAAGTGTGGGTCACCGATTTCAGTAAGGTTTTTTTGTAGTATAGTACTGTACCAGAAGAGTACTTGAGCAAAGGGATAGGGCG
>QVNW01005705.1:0-20301 GCA_014825475.1 Pseudomyrmex flavicornis | reverse complement strand
TAGGGCCGAATTTCGTGGGTGCTAAAAGGGAGTTATTAAAATTTACAAGAAAAAAACGCGTACTATGCATGACTAAGAATATAATTATTGATGAGATAAAATAAACTAATTGTAAAAAAATATTTTATAAATGAAGAACGACAATTTAAGGTAGTTCTATCACGTAGGGCCGGATTTTGGATGGGAGCTAAAAGAAAGGGAGTTTTCTATCACATCTATCACTTTAGATCAATTTATTAAATCGAAATGGTCGGTAACGTTATTATTTTTTTTTAATGTCTACATTTAGACAGTTTGAAGATATATTTAGTAGTTTTTGGAAAAGATCTCAAGTCTAAAAGTTAAAAAAATATGAACACAAAGAATTTGCGTATACCACATATATCAATGTTTTATACCTGTGTTCAACTTAATTTGTTTCATTCAAAATAGTCGGTAACCGACTGTTTTTTTTTTGTTTAAAAAAAATGAAGATTAGTTCAGACAATATTGTATAAAAAATTGGAATTTATGTCAGAACTTTTGTCTCGTGATAGAACTACCTTAAAATAAATAAATTAGTAAATCTATTAATTGTTAAATCTGTTGTATTGATATCTCTTGTATTGATATTGTGATTTCAAGCTTGGTGTACGTGTGTGTGTGTTTTAACGCTTCTTCATCCCGATGTTTTGCCGAAGAATCGCAATTGATCGATAACCGATGCGTCATCGGTATGTCGCATACGAAGCGCAAACGGATAATTAGTATTTCGACGTGAACGACGAAATGGAGATTCTCATGGTGTGTCTCTCTCGTACGTGAGAGTTCCGCGTGTCACGACAAACGCGAGTCTGTTTCGACGCGCCGGTTAACCCTACGCAACATCCTAACGGATCTATTTGCAAATTGGTTTTCCCTCGAAACGCGGCCGAAGTTGTCCCGGCGATAAACGCGCGGGGTTCGACGGATGAACGACGTGCGTTTTGCCTGATTGGAAGCGCGGGTCATCGCCGCTCACAAGCGCGGGGATTGATGAAGAAGACGACGACGACGACGACGACGACGACGACGACGTCCGGTCAAGCGAATTTATTTCCCCCGCATTGGCCCGGCGTCACTTCGACACGTAACTCTGACGAGCGCTTGAAACACGCTACCGGAGTCACGTCCCCAAATGGTTGCCTTCACCTTGATTGCATTTGTTCCACCGGCCGACTACCGACGGTCGCGTCTCTCTGTAAATGAGCTCCACCTGGAGAAACGGTATAATAAGCAATAAAACAGCGCGCAGCTGGAGGGACGCGTTGGCGCGCGACAAATCCAATGAGACAGGATGGAAACGGCTGATGCCGATTACGGCCGTTTACGTATGTCGATCACATACACACACGTTCGCAAAACTGGCATTTACAATTGAGCACGCGAGACACACCGTTGCTGGAAATCGACGGATAGAGAACGACATCTGCATGTTGAGAGTTGTTTTTTCTGACTGTTGCGCTGATAAAGCTATTCTATTAAACTTTTCTAACTCGTCTCTCTCTCTCTCTCTCTCTCTCTCTCTCTCTCTAATCTTTTATCATACGCTTGTTTTTTTTTATTTTTATGATGTTATTTAAATTGTGCGAGTCTGTTTCATTGCCGGTTTTGCTCGACAAATGCCGAGGTTCTTCACGGTCTATCGCGCAAGAATGCTCGATGCCGTGCGCTAAGCAAATAAGTACCCTTGATCGAAGAGGAACGTGCGAAAAGATGATTGGTTTCAATATCATTAGATATGGTTTTATAAAACGTGTGAGATCTCACGGTTATACTATATATCGTGGAATAATTTACTCTGCTTTACACATGTTCGCGTTGTTATAAAACCCATGTAATTACAGCAAGTAGATATCTGGCTTGTTTTTTTTTTAAGAGCAACACATTTCATTTCAAAAAATTATTTTGTAAAATTTATTATTAAATTATTTTATACTGCAAAAAATTATCTTATACTGCATATAAGAAGTCTCTTTTATTTAAATACGTAAATTGAAAGGTGATAAATGATCAAAAACTAGTTTGACACGTGTTCACGATAGTGTTTGGCATATACAGTGATATAGATGTAAATTTGACCGATCATGTAAACTATGATAATTAGTGAACTCTATAAATAATTATAATTAGATGTCACTTGCACACTCAGTAGTTAATGACATGCGTGTCTATAAACATTTACATTCTGCGCACATTTACCAATGCAAAATATACTAATTTCAATTACTAAATGGCGATCTACAACGCGAATTACTTTAAAATATGCAATAATCTGCGCAAGCTGAACGCGAGGATTTAATGAAACATTATTACATTGTGCCGTAAACGACATTTAATTGTTAATCAAGATTTAACATTTGATACATCGTCTTTCATGAAACCATAGTTGACCCACGACGACTCTCGCCTTATTATTACTCATGCCGGAAATATCAATGTCGATCGTCTGATATTCTATGACTTATGAATCATCGCCGGCGATAAAGGTGTCTTTGTGAAAGAGAAGATGACTCGATATAAAGAGTCTTTTAAAAACCTTTCGATCGCGACATCAAGTTTCAAGAATATGAAACAAAAACAAGATCGCGGATCCAAATATACTCGATCAAATTACAAACACAATGCAAAGAGAAGAATTTTTTTTGTTTTTCTCAAATAAAAATTCGATTCGAGAAGAAATTGCGAAGTCGCGATAAAAAAAAAAAAAAAAAAAAAAAAAAGAAAAAAAATGACAAGTAGACTCGTCATCACGCACTGCACGTTACAAGGTAAGTACTCGCGCAGTTATTCTTAGCACACTTGCGGTACAGGTTTCTGTAGGTCATTCAGAAAATGCGCACCTATAAAAGCATGAATCAGCTTTACTACGGTGCTGCACATAACACATGTTTTGTTATATAACGGCGTTCTCACCGCTCCGAGCGACATTATCATATTAAAATACGGCGTGCGTATCCACGTGTGTGTCGATTTTTTTTATCGCGCTTACGACATCGGTTACTTTACGCACGCGAGAAAGTAATACGACACAGATTCGCGAAGATTGTGTTACAATCTTTATTCGCGGTCTTTTCCTACGCTTTTATTTTACTGTCTTCGCTTCTTCTTCTTCTTCTTTAGCACGCGAAGTAAACGCGTAAGTAATCACTGACTTTCGTGAACGTTGGCTTTCAATTTTCGAATATCGTAATTTTGTCTCAAAAATTACGATAGTTTTTCGACTCGACGACGAAAACGCGCTGCAATATTGCGAAACACGTCTCACACACGAGCGAGAAAACATTATTTTCTATTCGTATATACCAGTGGCTTAATGATAACCGTATTGCTAAGAGAGCGTCGTTATCGTTACGGTGATTGTGTGATCCGTGTATACACGCTCGCTCCTGTAACATCTTTCCCATTCTTGCACCTTGTCTTCCGCGACGCGTATTACAATCGCGTACAAATCGTCGCCAAATTAGGAAAACAAACGAATCTCTCACCGACAAATATGAAAATAAATTTCTCCACGTAAACAAAAGCGGAAATATTATTAGTAGAATTTTTAATGCCGCAACGAATTCGTTCCCGGCAGCACGCGTGAGCGAATTTAGATACCTACTACTTTTGCATAAATAAAAATTAATTTTTTTTTCTTTGAAAGAAAATACGCGGGAGTAAAACGTTCGACTTTTTGTCCGACAACGTGCAGTTCGGAAACGTGGCAGTGCCAATATGTCGTCGGAATGGAAAAAATGTGTCAGTTTGCATACATTTCGCGGCATGTGCGTCGCATTGCATTCCGCGCGCGCACAACTGCGCACATATACGAATCCAAACAATCGTACGATCAGCCATCGCATATAGGCTTTCGTGTCTTATCGTGCGACGGTCTCGACACGTACAAGCTCCGAGATTAAGTCCGCTACTAAAAGTTTCTTACAACTCACGCAGAAATGCCTTTGCCTCGTTCTGTTATCTCGCTACGTAGTTGGCTTGAGTAGCCATTATATTATACGAGCCCCAATGATGATCCGCACGTGTATTTGCACTCCGCAACAGCGCGCGGTAACAATACGCGAATGTTAACCAAATCTCGTTAGATTACCAATTAACGATTTTAAAATATCTATACGTGTATGTCATTTGTATGTAAAACAATTAATGAACAAATATAAAAGAAATGCTCGCGGTGTCCGATTCGAAAGACATCAATCGTAACGTCAAAATTCCTGATACGCAATAGCTGACTCGCGTATAAGCGGCGTAGCTGCTCGAAAAACCGGTAAGAAAATTAATTAGAAAACAATTTCGTATAGTTTCGACAAAAAAAAAAAAAGATTTCTTCATCGAGAATCACATTTGCGCCCAAGGGCATTCACAATTACAAGGTAACTTTATTTTGTATGCGTGTGCGTATCCGCAACAATTTCGAGTTATAATTCACCTCGAGAGAGATAATACGCGCGTATAGCCCACAGCGAGGTATTAACAGGCGAACTAATGCGTTTGGAATACATTTAAATCGCGCACTCATAATGCCACGATATTTCTCACTATAAAAAAGTCGAACCGCGCGATAGTTTAGTCCACGTGTGCGCGCGCATACTCGCGATCGCGTGTTTATATCGACGCGCGATGCGCACAACAAAACAATATCTTTTTAAAGCGGGAAAGCATCATCGCGTAGCGCGCGCTAAACTTCGCTCGGGAGAAACGAGAAATTCCCAGTTGAAAAATTGATTCGAAAATTAAATCCGTCCCCACGTAAAATCCTTATATTATTCTCTTTCCGCTTCGTTTATCGCGTGAGCGAGGGTCGTTAATAATTGTACGTGGAATTGCCTTAACAATGATGTCACTTGTTTTTTTTTTTTTTTCGTGTATTTGGAAGACGAACAGGAGCAGATAACGAGTCGCTCGAGAAACGCGCAGCATCAACTTTTAAGCCCGTTTGGCGATGCCCCCTCGCGTTGCGGGCGAGTCACAAATTATCGGCTTGTACACGTGCGACCTCGCGCGCGGCACGAAAAATTTTTGCGCAAGTATCTCACGCGATGCCTCGCCGTAAACTGATATATTTCCCTTCATCAATACGATATTAACATTCACGCTAAAATAATAATTTACCCGGCAAATTGCTGGTGTACAATATAAGTTGACGGTAATGATGATTTATATTGTTGTCCGATGTCGTCCTACTGCTCACCCGGAGGGAATACGCTCGTTGGGAACGGAGCAATACAGAGAACGCGTAAAGGGTCGAAGGACTTCTCGCGGAACACAATGGATCGGAGAGCAGCCTGAGACGCGTAAAATCGCGGTGGCGTTGTTTTGCTCGTTATACAGCGAAACGAACACGGACGTAACAAAGAAATGCGACGCGAGTTACGAAGTGGGTCGCCAACATGTGTACGAGGAAAATATTGCAATCTCTGTTTTTTCTTCTTTTTTTTCCCCCTCTTCCTCTCCCTTCCTCCTAGCGCGGTTACACCGCGTGACTGTGCGTACTGTACCGTCTAAGAATTACTCACCGGATGCTACGTGCGCCGCTCGACACCGCCGATTGCGCAATTGCATCGTTCAACGCGTATATGTCTTACATGTGCAGCCGAGTGTATGTGTGTATGCGCTCGCTCGAGCAGTCATTGTCGTTGTCTCGGCACTGCCATCATCATCATCATCATCATCATCATCATCATCATCATCGCCATCGTCGTTGTTGTTGTCGCCGCCGCAGCCGTCGTCGTCGTCGTCGTCGTCGTCGTCGTCGTCGTCGCTGCAACTCTCGCGAACGATCGTGACTCAATCGCGAAGGCACGTACGGCTACTAATTGGTCGTTTGCATGAGAAAAAGAGGTTTCCGGTGCCACACGGTCGTGCGAATCGAATCCACCACTCGGTGAATGGAAACCGACAAGGTCTCCTCCTCCTCGATAACGACGATATTTAATACGCAATCGTTCGTCGGGCATCTTGAGAAATTAAAAAACGATAACGCAGTTTTTCAAGGATGCTCGGTGCACTGCGAGAGACCTGTGTAATTGCGGCACTTTTTGCACTTGTGCACAATTTATGATGGATATACTTTGGTGGAAGGCGCGATCATATAAATATCTCCGCTGTATAAAAAACTGTATGCGCGTAATTTCGCGCGCGAGAGACAAAATATGTTCTCATTATTGGAGAGAGAGTTGAAAATGCGATAAAAGCAAAGAATTTGAATATGTAAAATTCTATCGCGCGCGCACAGACAGGCTTCGGCAAAGGTCACGAACGTGCGGATTTCGAAACGTGTTGTGTCAGCTCCGCGATTATTCCGTTGTGACAGATGCGTAGGCGGATGATGCTAAACACTCAAATATTGAAATGAACATGTCGTGTGTTGTAACGTGTCGCACGTGCGTCTTTTCTTCAGATTTTTTTTTTTTTTTAAATTAAAAATCAGACCGTTTCGTTGTACTCGGTTGCGGCGATGCCTACTTTGTTTACATTTCAGATAGATTCGAGAATTTATTATTTTTTGTCGCACACTGGTGGGAGGCAAGTTTGAAAATGAGCAACACATGCGAGTAAAACTTTTACATGTTGTACAGCGCGCAAATGATTCAGATGCAAATTGATTTTCTCTGAATATTTCTCTCAATATGATATGATAAATGTATGAATAATGAAATAGTTAGACACATAAATAAATATTCATCATTACCGCATTGTCCGTCCGAATCACGGAGCCGGCATTATTTTCGACGAGCGCGGATCCAGCAATTCTGTAATTTGCATGGTTTTAAATAATAGAAAAGAAATTTACTTTTTATCCCAAATGTTATTCTCACGAATAAAAAAAAAAAAAAAAAAAAAAAACATTTTCATATATGCGTGCGTGCATGTCACTGAAAAACGTGAGCTCGTCGAAATTACGCCGATTGCAACACCTACTGATCCAAGATCGCTCAATCCCAAGGTTTTCACTCGACTATAACCGTGCGCATATTTTATATCGCCACGCGCAGTCCGCGAGTTGCTTTCACGGATCGCGCGCACACATACGCGATCCATTTTGAAAAAGGTCCTCTCGGCTTTTTTGTGTCCGTTTCATATTTATTATGTGACTAACATGCGTCGCCGCGACTTTCACGCATGAAATGATGTCGCGGAGTCGGCAGCGGCATCCCCCTCCTTCCTCCCGTGCATTGCGTAAAGAGAGACAATCTAGCACGTGACGTTCCGAATTCGCCGCGAAGCAACGGAAGGTTTCGCGCGGGAAACAAACGAGGTCGAGAGTGACCCGCTGCCGGCGAACGAACGCAAGAGGAGAACGACGCGTTCGGCGCGGCCGAAATCGCGAACAACGACGAGGAGGTTGCGCCGGGAATGTGATAAGCGCACGCGAGTAGCATATTTCTCGCGCATTGTAGCGTCACCGACCGACGACGGTTGCAAAACAGGAAAATACGTTATGCGTCTGACGCTAATGTGATTTGCGGAACCCGGTAGACGAGGTGCGCGAGAGAAGAAGAAGTGAAAGGGGGACTACGAGAAAAGAGAGAGAGAGAGAGAGAAACGAACAGACGGAATCGGATAGTGTGCGACGGAGATGCGAAACAGCAAATTCGCGCCATTGCATTGTTCCGCCGACTGTGGCGAAACGTCGCGACAAAAAAGATCTGCCTATACCGTAGACAGGCAGACAAGCAGGCAGGTAGGTGAGTAGGTGGCCCGTTAACGCAATGTCCGAATTTTCTACCTGACTACTACTTTGACACCGCATTGTCTCCACGGTGGAGATGCAATGACGTCGTGAGAATGACGAAGAATAGAACGTAGAAGATTGCGCTCGCAATTCACGCGTACGTAAATAGAAATCTAATTAAGAACTTGCTGGATTTGTGGTCGAACTTGAAAGTTCGCCCTGCAGTTTGAATTTTTAAACGATAAAAAAATTCACACCTCATCCGGCGTGAAGTTTTCCCCCCGACTGTACTCGTTTTTAATTTGATCTCTTTTTTTTTTAATACAAGATCTCTCCTTCGACATTTTATTAATATTGCGAATAAATCATTCTATCGACACAATAAATAATTTATTCGTACCTTATACCTCTTCTCGGTATCGATACTTGAATAGTATATCGAAATATCTCCGAGACATGGCTTCCTTACATAGATGCAAACCGCCGCAGCAGGATGCAAACCGTGCGCGCACGTGCGAGCGCTACGTCTTCGTGTGTTTACACGTGTACATGTGCACATGTGCGTCTCGGTCCCGCGTATGCACGAGAGTCGACGTTAACCGACGACCGTTTCGATATACACGGCACGTAGCGGCGATGTATCGCCTGATCGTGTTCCCAGTGCGACGAGGAAACTTTTCACAGCCCCCGATGGTGCTCCACCGAAAACGCTCGACGAGACGTTAGCGTTGCAAGTACGTAACGGAATCTCGGTGTTTTTCATCGGAGGGATACGAAAACGTTCCGAGATTCCTCTCTCCCTTTCCATTTGTCCCAAGGGTCACGGATTAAGGAAGTTTCGTCCTGTGTGTGGTTACTGTGAAAAAAAAAAAAGAAAAGAGAAAAGCGCGAATATAACTATGTAAAGAAAAAAAAAACATGTGAAAATCGATGTTTTTTCTTCGTGCTTCTTGACAGTTCTTTCTAGCATTTGTTTCTTGATGATTGTTATAAAATTACGTTGTATTAATTATGTTCTTTCGAGAGTCTCTCGTTCTCTCTCTCTCTCTCTCTCTTCTAAACTTTATCTTCATTACATTCCATAACTGGTGATAAAGTTTTGTATAAAAGTTTTCGAAGTCTTCGAAGAATTCCAATTTTAAAAGTGTCTTATTTCATTCTAAAATAGAGACGCGAGATATTTTATATTTAAACTCGTGCGGGAAATTTTTTTCTTACATCACTATATATATTCATCGCAAAATGTGTGATTAAATTTTGTAATTTTTGTCGATTCCGAAAATTAATCTTCTTAAATCTAAAAAAAAAAAATCCTTAATCCTTTTTTACATCTCTTTAAATTTGAAAGCTTCACTTCTTCCTCTTACAAATTAAAATCCAACTCTCGGAGTGGAATTGGCTTTATGAAAAATCGCAAGAGCCCGGACAATTCAGAGTGCACTCAACGTGCCGCGCATGGAGCATCTATCCGCACCAATGCTTAATTAACGCCGATAACATGGACATATATACGCCGCATCGAAGTGATTTTTAAATCTATATCGCTGTCGTATTCAGCCAGCAGCGATTTTCATGCAAAATTTAAACGATTTATACGCTTGTAAACAGTTGCGATTGGTTTTGACTGACGAGTACAGCGCGTCTTGTCCTTCACAA
The DNA here is from genome assembly GCA_014825475.1 of Pseudomyrmex flavicornis. NCBI lineage: Eukaryota > Metazoa > Arthropoda > Insecta > Hymenoptera > Formicidae > Pseudomyrmex > Pseudomyrmex flavicornis. Next base: position 10,949 of record QVNW01005705.1, on the reverse strand, counting down.
GCTGTAATTATCTCTTTTTTTTTTACGCCACTTTTTGCAAGGGTCAATTGTGGCAAAGCGAGAAAAAGAGAGAGAATATGTGTGTGTGTGTGTGTGAAAGAGAGAGAGAAAAAGAGAGAGAGCCGCAACGCATCCATTAATAAACCCGTTGGAAGTACTCGTCTCTCCTCCTTACGGAGGCGATAACGATCGCTCGTATATTCCGACCGCGATGAAAAATGGACGAGAGTGCAGACTGGTGCGTCTCGAAGCGGTCCCCGGAGGATTTGCGAGGGTGGGATTCAGTCGGCTCTCTCTTCGTGCGCCGGTATACGAGACGGGAGTACGGAATCTGCCGGAACCGGAAAGCGTGTCATCGTCTGCATATCAACGAACGGCGCGCATCGCTAGGTGGGGAAGAGTGCACGAGGAATGCGCTTTAATAGCGGCGCGTTTCCAACACCAGCGCCGTGTTGAAATAGCGCACACATCACCACCTTTCGTCTTCCTTAAATCTGATTCCGCGCAGAAAGACGAGGACGAAACGACGAGGCTCGGCTAGCAATCGCTCCGCTTCATGCTCGGTTGGAGAACACAATCTTTTTTTCATTTAAGACACAAGATGCTCTTTGACGCGCGAGAAGCTGTCGATCGAGCCTGCGACGCGACGCGACGACGCGGCAACTTAGCAATTCGAACGTCTATCCGAGAGGGACGCCTTTATCGTCGATCACTACCCCGCGCGATATTACAGGATCTCCTTCCTGACGTTCTTCACAACGGGGGCGCTCACAGATGCCCCCGTTTCTATTATTCGCGCCGCGTTGCGCGATCGCGTGACTCAAAGGCGTCTAAAACGCGCGCAAATCCGACGCACGATATCGTATGGTCCAAAGTAGCGTCTTACGTATCGATGACACGACGCTCGCTAATATCCCAACGATACATGAGGCGTGACTTCTCTTGCCGGGGTGACGGAAGATGCGTGCGCGCGCGCGCGCTATTTCAACGTCGTACCGTATGTCTTTACGAACCACTTCGAAGTGATTGAACCACGACGAAGGTCACGTCACCGGTCTATTCTATACTATCGCCGTCGAGTGTCGGATATGTCTATGTGCATCCATTGGCAGCAACACCGAAGGGCGAGGTATAGAGAATGGGTCTCCTTCGAGCATGAATGGCTCGCATGTTGATTTTTATTGGCGCTCTCACGCGTATCTGCTCCGCGGCCTCGCTCACACGGAGTGCACTCTGTGTGTCCATTGTTAAGTAGATTTATACGATGTATTACTCCCCTCCTCTCCGTTCCCCGATAACTATCGGAAACCGCATCTGCGAAAGCATCCACGCTTATTGCCTCTCCATCTTCCTCACATTCCCCGCCTCTATACGTTTCAGAGTTCGCGCATCTCTCGTTGCGATTCGCGTTTACACTCTTGCATAAGCTTTCCTCCGATCGTCGAGCAGTTTCCTTCGTGCTTTGCTATTTCGCGCGCTCGCGTTCAACGGCGAGCACTTTTGGAAAATCGTTCGATTCGACTAGACACTTTCGGTTTCTCGAGAGCTTTTCGTTCTCGCGCGCGAGAACTTCGCGAATATCAAATAGGAGGGAACCGAAGATTGAGAAAACCCTGTGGTTGATCGTCGCACTTACATGTCAAGGTGCAACGTGCGCGCTTGTGAAAAATAATGGGTAAAAAAAAATTGAATTTTTGTTTTTTTTTGTTCAAAGATATTTCAAACAACTGTGTGGCAGTTGGAAAGCGAATGATAGAGTTTTCTCTCTCGCGTATAATTTACGCGTAATTTATTCATTATACGTAAATTATATAATAATTTTTCTCCCAGCTTTATTCGTTGGTTTAGAAAGCAAATTCTCGGCGAAACGCAGCAGATAAATTACTCAAAAGAGAGGAGATAAAGGGAGATAGAGAGAAAAAAAAAACAAAGATTGAATCATCAGCGCTGCGGTAATTCCTCAAATCATGATTATCACAGATTAGACCGGGAGATTTATGATCGTGGAGTTGCAAAGAGAGTCTCTCGTGGAGTGCACTATGAGACTCGGGTAATTTCGGCTATTCACGATTTCTCCTGCGTACGTTCGATTGCAACAAGAGAACTCTTCTCTCTCTCTCTCTCTCTCTCTCTCTTTCTCTTTCCGCCTCTCCCCGGTTCTTTCCCGTTCGTTGTGATCGCGAGAACTTTCCTTCTCGTTTCGTCGTAATGAAGACTGATCAATAACGTGTGTGATTCTTACGCGTTTTTCGTTCTTTTTACCACCTTTTTAAACTAAAAACACAAAACCTCTTCTAACGTATGTAAATACACACTCGACTCGAAAATGTGTGAAAATCAATACGTTACACAGAACGTCCTATGTACGTGCGCAAGTTATCTTTTCATTCATGCGAGAAAGACGGATATAATGCTCCGGTACTTTTCACCCATGATGCAATATCATCGTAAAATATATATCCGCTGTCGTCGTTAATGTACCCGGGAATTTGCCGGGCGAAATATAACCTTCCGCTAATTCCGTCGTCACTCGTAACGATGTGAGGAAACACAAAAACACGAGCGAGCGCCGTCAAGAAATGAGGCGTTTAATTCCTCCGTTCTCGCGCTGGCACGTGCCATGTACAAGCCATTAGCTTCAATCGTGGGAGGGCTCACCGTTTCCTAAAGGATCCGTCTTCTGATGAAGAAGACGATCTTTTAATCCGAATTAATGCTCTCGAGCGAAATTACGTGAAGACACGTATAATGCGCCCTCCGCTCTTTTATGTGCTCCCAAACACTTTTTCAGATCGTCTGTCTGCCAATCAATAATAATTCTTCACGTCTTTCTTCACTCGTTTGTCAAACAAAAAAAAAGGATGGGAAAAAAACGCTTAGACTCTCGGGAAATGTCAGCGGTTGTTTAACCACCCTCATTTTGCTGAAATGTCAACTATTCCCGGCTGTTTAACACGCTCCACCCTCTCACATATTAACAGAATTCATTAAAAGTTAAAATGTGTAAGTATTATATTGACGCAACCTGTTTTTTTTCTTCTTTTTTTTTTTTTTTAAACCTATATGACATGTAATGCGTGTGTTGCAAACATGAATTCCAAATTCTGCACAAGCCGCAGAATCGATTCCAATAAAATTTAAACAACATATCACGTAACCGACATGACATCGTACGCGGGTTCACAACTCGCAAATAATACAGCGCAACAAGCAAACGTCAAACATAAATAGAACGTGCGAACATAATACAGCTGTCGCGCGTTTCTCTCTTATCGAAATTACATTTTTCAACGCGATTATTATTATTATTATTATTATTATTATTATTAAAAGAGCGACTATAGGTGCGAATTGGTTTCGTTTCAACGGCTCTTTTTATCACGTACGAACCATGAATGTGTTCGCACGTGATGATAAATTTATATTTCCCCGGAAATCGCGGGAAGGGAAGAATGTCCGACATACTTACAAAACGTGCTTTTTGTTGCGAACTCAACCAGAAAATTCTACGAGCGCGAAATAACGGAAAAGCGCGTAACACGGTGGCTGGCGAAGCGCGGAGAACCAGAAGAAGCGCTACATTTATTATATTATTTCCCATTTTCGCACGTGCGACGTGAACCGGATATACATTTTCGCTCTCGCGCACGCTTCGATTTCGCTTCGATTTCGCGTATTGTCGGACCATGACAATAGAAGCGGGGGTTTCATTGAGCGAATGACGAGGTGTATCGCTCCCGGCGCGCGTGCACGCCGAGAGAATGCGCGAGTACGCACGATGCCATTTCCTTCGATCAAGGGACTCGTGCATTCATCCGGCTCGTTCCGGCGTTATCGTTGGTTCTTGTCTCTAATGCCGGGGCAATGACCTTGCCGCATTTCGCAGCGCAAACTGCAATTCATTCGACTCCGCGCCGCGCCGTACGACGACGACGACGATGCCGTGTGGTGCGCGCCGCCGCCGCCGGAGAGATGCACCGTGGAGGTCTCTCTTGTGCAATCCGCAGCCGTTGCAACGACCGCTCGAGAGAGTGAGAGCTCGGCGCGGATCGGACTTAATCGCTTTAAAGATCGAGACCGTGCTTTTAAAGAGGATATGTCAGATTTGCCACGGTTATCCGTGAGCACGGCTGATTCGAATTTTTTGTTTTTCTTTTTTTTTTTTTTTCGACGCCGCGTTAGATTTATGTGCATTACTCGCAATGCAGAAATACGATATATAAAGTGTGTGGGACGTAAGCCGAGAGAGTTAAACGTTCTCAAGGTGATGTAATGTAGCGAATTTTCATGTGTACACTTTCAGTATCTGTCTTACAAATAAGTAATACACATGTCGGACACATTTTTGTGATAAATATTTTTCTTTTTCCTGTGCAGACTCGTTGTATAAATTATTAATAAAAACACGAAACTATTTTTTCGGACATTGAGTAAGATTAAATAACACTGTTGTGTTTTTTTTTTTTTCGTAAAAACCTTCGCGAGGTTTCGCGATTGACAACGCGCTGTTGCAAAGAACAGACGGTGCGCGCGCGAGATAAATTCGCTTCGCGGAGCGCAAATCTAATTACTTCCGAAGCGTTCGACTCTCGTCAAGGCTGAAGAACGTAGCCAATCTATTTCTCGTGTAATTGTAGTTTATATATATATATATATATATATATATATATATATATATATATATATATATATATATATATATATATCTACACACACACAGCCGTGTGTATTACACGCGTGCCGTTGATAGTTAGAAATCGCAGTTTGATGAATGCGAATTCCGCGCGATCGCGCGCAATTTTCGCGTCACAGACAAAACAGAGGTTGTGATTCTGGCGTAAAGTCATCTCGAGCGTGTTACACTATCGTATAACTGCGACCGTAGCTCATTGAGCACATTACTCGCGCGCGGCCGCTCCTCGATGATTACATTCCAACGACTTACGAAGTTTTTGTTATTGCGAATCTGGGCTAGAGCGCGCCGGCGATGTGTGTGTAAAGCGGCGCACACACGTGGCGATGCTTCCAGCGCCCAACCGACGATGTTATGCTCCGAGAGTGCGTTCATTCGAGAAAATACTAGAGTCTGGATTAATAGACAGGGGAGGAGAATAATATCGAGTAGTGCTTATTTTCTTCCGTACACGCGGACTATACGGACTTATTGAAGCGAATGCAGAATTCCCGCTGAGAAATGGAATCATTTCCGCGTTTCGAATATCAAACACGAACTGAATACGCGCATTACACCACGGTTATTGTAAAAACACGTGACTATTCCCAAAGAAATATTACTATTCATCATTTTCGCTATCTACAACGCTCGATGATCTACCGAGTGACGCTTCTATTGTCGTAGCGATCGTGATTACGAATTTGATAAATTGATGTTTTACAATTCACTCTTCTAATCGGCAAAAGATTTTTACCGATCGCGTTACATGGGAAATGTACAAGCGACTCCTTAAGTGAAATGTAAATACATATACTCTTTATCGTCCGTGAAGGGAGAGAAATAATATAATTCTTTGCGAATAGTTCGGGAAGAGAATGTCGTGAGCGAATCGCAATAACTGTCATAGATACCCGCGATTTATCACAAAGAAATAATTAAAGAAAAAGACAAAATTGCAAACGCAAACTCGGCGCCCGAGAGTTGCGAAGTTCGAAATAAAAGTCGCTACAAACAAGATGGAAACGAGATTGAGTGTTGTCCAAAGGGACAAGAGCGCGAAGGAAACGAAGGGAATTGTCGAGAATCAGTCTCTCATAGGGGTCTGCGGGCGCGATCGCAACAGTCTCGCACCAGCCCTTTAACGAACCTTTAATACCCGCCTACCACGATGACGAAGGGTCCCATCCCGTTTCGTGGCGAGGCGGTCGAAAGTGACACCGAATTCCCCGGTATTTAACCCGGTGCGTTAACCTTTCTGAAACCGAAGCAATTGCACTCATTGTCGGGAACGGCGCGCGGTGGCTAGAGAGAGTGGAGCACACGGTCGTGAGCAACGAAGGGCAAGCTGGAGGGAAGGGAGGAGAGATAGAGAGAGGGAGAGAGATAGAGAGGAAACGAGTGATTCACCGTTTAATTGGACGTGTGCTTTTTTATTAGACCTTTACTCCCTTTCTCCGATCGCTCTCCGGGAGTGTGGGTGCATCTGATCTGGGTCCGGAGAAACAGAAAAAGAAAGAAGAAACACAAAGAGAAAGAGAAACGGAGAGAAAGGTATTAAGGTCTTTGACGAGAGAAGGTCTGGGAAAGGGACGGACACATCGCGTGCGATATTTTGTTTCTCGGCGTCGTCGTACGCCCCGCACGCCGTGTTTTCGTTCCAGTCCTCAGCACGTGAAGCTTGCGCACATCATCGTCGGTATGCGTGTCACGCGGCACCCGCGAAAGGTTAACAAATACGGTCAACGCTAATTGACTTTTTTAACCGCTAATTAAGCCGCCGTGGTATGTCCGGTCGTGATAACACATTATGCCTCGCCACGGCCGAAAAGGGACGCAACGCGTTCCCGTCGTGTATTTTTAAGGGACAAAAAGAAAGTGTCTTTCGTGCTGACCGGAGAGAAGCTGCGGCCTCCTAATCCCTGGACACTTGTTGTCCGAGCTGATTCAAGACAAACAGATTGAACGGGGCCACTGTCTATAGAGTTTAACGGTCGGTCGAGATAAGTTTGATCGCCAATGAAACTTCGGTGTTTACTGCGCGGCTGTTATTTCAGGGTTCAATGATCTTACGGCTTTGAGCGTAATCGCATTAGTCCTTGCGAGGAATAAGAACTGTGGCGCAAATTTAAGAGATATCATCGAAGAAATCTGTTTTTTTTTTTAAATTATTTCACACAATTAATGGCTCTGTTTAATGAGTGCGCGAGTACATCTAGATTAATTAATATATTCACATCGGGCTGTAAACCCGATAATATTCACGCATTTACGTTTTCTCTCTACAACTTCGTCGATAAAATTGTTTTTATCCAGACGGAATAAATCTCCCACCATCCTCTCGTGAATCAATCTGCATACAAATACTATTAATCACACGAGAGCGCGCATTACCTTACGTTCGTAATACCATTCACATTACCAGGTCAGGAAGAGAAACGCGCGTTGGCTTCGCGCCACGCGCTACTCTCCGAGAGAGAGAGAGAGAGAGAGAGAGAACTGAATTTCGGAAGCGCGCGCGAGAATTGCGCCAGTCGAGGCTCGTTATCGTCGATATTATTGATACGTGTCACCGACCGGTCGTCCGTTTACATAAAAGCCAAGTGCGATAAATCGGCACTCCAGCGTGACGTACTTGAAAATCTGGGTTAACAGCCGCGTCGATCTCCCGCGGCGCGGGGACACGTGATCTCGCGCGCGCGTTGTTTTATTTGTTTTTTCCTTTTTTTTTTTCAGATGAAAAAAAGATTCACAAGCTCGTTTCTGCTCGCTCGTCGTCAAGGTCTCACGTCGAGCGCGCAGGTGCGTGCGCAATAATGCACAAGTTGCAGAACTGACCCCGTTTTTTTTTAGCGCGCGTCTGTGTACAGACATTTTCGCGTATTCTCGCCTGGCAGACACGGCGGCGGCAGCGGCGGCGGCGAGGGAAAATTATAACGGGAGCGAAGAAGCGCGGAATCGAGCGCGGTTCTCGCGCTCGCCATTCAGAGATATTTTCAAAGAGACAATATAACGCGCGCATTCCATACTACATACACGACGGACTGCGGTTCGTATGCCGCGAAAGAGTTATTCATAATTCACCGCTGACCTCTTTAAAGCGCCGCTTTAACCTTACCGGTCGCGTTGTTTCCTCTCGGACAAACAGCGCGACGTTTACGCGGATACCGTTCAATTATGGATAAGCCACTTTGGCGCGATAACGATTAAATTTCGAATGATTATTCATCGTCAGAGTCTCATTTTCCTGACGGAATAAATTCAGAGACTTTAAACATATCGGCTTTTTTTATTGTGCTTCGGTGTAAAATTAAAATTATCGGATAACGAAGTTAATCTCTTCTCGGTCTTACGTGGCGAGAAAAAGAGGGGAGTATAAATCATCACAAACGTAAAATATTACACAACGAGATGCGTAGTACGCATGCGGACATCTGTATTTTTAAACTCGGTCGTAATTCGTTCTTAACTGTCTTAATTCGGGTCATTGCATCCCGCACAACGCGGTGTCTGACTTCACTTAATTCAACGTCACTATGCGCCTGGTACATATGCAGCCGATGTTTGCATTTCGCGCTTTACGCGTCTACTTTTACAACTGCGGCGCACGTTTATCGCGATAATTTCTCATCGTATGTAGAACGCGTATACGGACTCTTGAAACATATGTGTATATATATATATATATATATATATGTACGTAGCTATACGTTCATATTCTTCCGACGATTCAAGATAACGTGGCACAATGCCAAAGATATTTATAAATCTCTTTTCTTTGTGTAAAATAAATTTCAATTCGGACGGCGTAAAAATGTGTACACCACAATTTATCACGATCGCGCGTCTTCGCGCCAGTAGTCCATCACTGTTATCTCATCCGTGAAGAGAAAGTGTAAAAGGAAGATTTTAAGAAGGAATTTTCTTCTTCCATCTCTGCGAGAAAAACGCGATATCCGTCAAATAAAATAAATTCAACTCGAGAAAGCGGTGGACGTAGAAATTCGTTACTCTCGCACGCATTCCGGGAATAACAAACGTCCTTTTGCCCGTAGAAATCTACGACGATGTCTAATAAACGCAATGACTAAAAAGATATCGTCGGTAATGCGATTTTCCTTCTCGAAAGTGTTACGTTCTGCGATTCCTCTCCCCGACCGTTATAAACAACGCGATATAACTCAGCAAATCTTCTTCTTGCCGGTAAAAGGATGCCAGATTGTATCAATCGCGCGGTATCACGCCCCTTATCCCAATTTCGCTTTGGCGAAATCAACGCGCGTTATCTCGACGGTCGTCACGTGACGTCGGGACGATTTCGCACGGGAGCAAAAAGAGCTTTCTCGACAGCCAGGCGACGGGGCGAGAGAGCGCGCGGGTGAGCGGCAAATGAGTTTCGCGTGTTCATTTTTTGTTATCTGCTTTGCGGAAGATACCGCACAGGGACCTGGGGAGATGAGGGTAAGGACCCTCAGAGAGCGCCGGAGCACGAAATCGTAAAATATTTCAGACGTCGACCGCGTGCCGTCGTGAGACGTTTCGTGTCCCTTCTTCCGGTTTGCAACGAAAGGAAAAGTAAAAGCAAGCTTGACCGAAGCGCGGGAGAACGAGAAGCAGTCGTGCAAACGGGAAGAGGGGAGAGCGAAAGAATGAGAGAATAACGCCGAGAGAATATAAAATTGATCGCAACATAAAGAAGCGGAAGGTAGGATGATGGCAATCTTCGAAAAAGGGAGAACTCGTGATAACGCGCTTTGAGTATTAGCGTCACGCGTCTAACTCACCTGCCTGTCTTGCAGATGCACGTGCGTACGCGCGCGTAAACAGAAGTGAAAAAATTAAAAATAGATTTTTTCTATAATAATTTGCATATTTTGTTTAAAAAACTCTAGATTTTTGTGTTCGCGCGACGGGTAATAAAATTATGATTATTCACAAAAATCGCGCCAAACTTTATTAATTATATTACGCAAGCATCGCACGATATCACATCGAGCAAATGTTTCCGTTCACTTCCATTAGCGCGGGGCTGGCACGTTCGTTCTTACGAGGGGTCTAACCACGCGCGAGATCTCTGATTTTCGTCGGGATGGATCATTGCGCGTAGTCAACGACCGTGATTACGCGCGCGATCAGAGCAACGACGGTTGCGGGAGTTTGTTTCCCTTCTTCTCGGGACCGAAGTTAACGACGCACCAAATGACGGTGTGTCGTGACGCGAAAAAAAAAAAAGTGTTTCGTTCCTTCATTTCAGAATCGTGCACGTTGCTCACGCAAAAACTGGTAATCTCCAGAAAGGGGTGTAACCTCTGCTTTATGAAATTAGAACTACCCCGTGTGGAATCTGCTTCGCCGCTTGCCACACTTCTGGTGATCGTCTTTCTCGTGATCGTTGCGCGCGGAAATGGGATCTTCCGTTTCAAAATTGACGCGACGCGTAATCGCGACCAAGACGTCAAGCCCCCATGGGGCCATTTCTATTGTTTGCATCCAGGTAAAAAACAAAAAAAAAGAAATTAAAAATTGAAAAGAGACCGTAATCTCGATCGTTCGTGGCGTTGAGAGTCACTGCCTCGTCGCCCGGTAAAACCATCCGCTCGATCCCGGTAGGACCTCCATTCCGGGAAGAGAGGCGTGCACTCAGCTCGAATTTACGCGCGAGTGTTTACAGGGCAAGATGGCGCCAGGTTGCCACCCTTACGCGCATTAACGGCGCGGTCTGAGAGATACTATAAAGCGCGTCCCCTCGTCTCGTAGACAATGGGGATGATACTACTGCCCTGACAACAATACTCGGCGACCGACGCGTCTCCGGGCCTTGAAAAAGAAGAACGACGATAGCAAGAGTGTCCAAGGACGATCTCTAAAGATTTAGTGAAGACTTGTAATTCGCGCCGAACATTCGCGGCACACACTCGATGCTCGAGATCCGTCCGTAAGATTTCCGCGGGAACATTTTGGAATAATATAACGTATCTATAGATTTTTATATACATCATTAACAGACAAAAAGATAATTAAATAAATACTGTGTGAAATTTGCTAACAACGACGGATTCTCTACGAGAAAATCAATAATTTAATTTTCGATAATCATCGCGATGTAATAATAAGATAATTAAAATTTGAATCACAAAAACATTACTGCGTTCAATTCGCTCAGCAAACAAAAAAATAATAATTTGACAGTAGTAAAGGGATGGCCAATAAGAGAATAAACCAGATCTTCGGGTCAGTTAACTTCTTTATTTTGTATGAACAAACGTTTCGACCCCAA
>QVNW01005700.1:0-11709 GCA_014825475.1 Pseudomyrmex flavicornis | reverse complement strand
TATATATCGCACATCGATATATATCGCACATCGATATATATCGCATATCGATATATCGATCTTCTTTTTGTTTCTAATTGCCGATTCCATCAAAGTGTTCAAATTTGATTAACCGAAATGTAATACTGGATATGTCCAATAGATGATCCATTCGACAGAATATATCCTCAATATTACATGAACTTCAGCCACGCGCAGTCTTCCTTATGCAATACACCCTGACTGGAAATCATCACTTTCACCCCTTGTATTTCCGGAACCTATATGCCTATGCTAATCTTGAAATTTTACTGGGATTAATGTTTCATCTAATAGTACTATTTGCCACGAAAAAAAGTTTGAAATTTGAGGTCCAAAAAATGGACGAAATTTGATCATCACTCTTTCCACTGATATTTAATAATATATTTGACATTTATTTGAAATATTTAAAAAAAATTAATTTAATTTTAAATTGTTTTCAAATAAATTTTCACCGTAATTTTTTATTAATAAAAATATACAGACGCGTCTATCAGTCATTGTATGAAAACAATCACTTGGATTCGAGACACTTTTTCAATTTCGTTTTATCGCAGATACAGCCGTAATTACGACGAGAACGGGCGCAACGTCTACTTCGAGTGGGATCCGAGGAATTACAAGAACGAGGCGTTGAAGGCCGAGGTGTACGAGCCGCGCAACGATCATTATCGCGCGAGCGTTCACAAGCGAATGCTGCACCCGGACGGGATCGCGAACTATCCGATTTCGCAGCGTTACACGCCCGAAAGTCAAACAATCGCGCCCGTGGCTCTGAAACCGGGCGCGCGCGCGCCGGTTCTCCAGTACGCGCATCCGGAATTGGGCGTGCAGCCGGCGAAGATTCTGAAGAACGAGAAACGACGACAACCCGACAACTTCCCCGAGAATCAGTACTCGTTCACCACCACCGAGCAGCGCTACAAGAAGAAGTACGTGCTGAACGACAAGAACATCGTGGACAGCTACACCGTGAAGAACTATTATCCGAATCAGCACTTCTACGGCCTGAAACGGCCGAACGAGCCGCCGTTCTGGGTGAAGATCTCGGAGAACCTGAAGAATCAGTTCTCCACCGGGGTCGAGAGAGTCTCGCAGTTCACCAGGCCGGTGATCGACCCGCTGGTCGAGGCCACGCACAAGATCTCGCAGAACCTCGGTCTGTCCAGGGGCAAGGAGGCGCAGGACAAGATCGGCACGGTTGCGTCGGGCACCAGCATTCTGATACCGGCTCTGGGTCTGGTCGCGTCCGGCGCCGCTCTCGGCATAGGCGCCGTCGCGGTCGGTCGTTATCTCGACGTCGACGTACTGAAGCGATCGAACGCCGACGATCTCGATCTCGAGCACAAACGAGCCCTGGAAGACGGATCGTACCTGAAGACGATCGAGAACTCCGAGGGATCGAACGAGGGAGCGACTGTGCAGACGCTTTACGTTCTGCAGAATGTTCCTCGGGAAGCTAAAGCGACGGAGGACGAGAGCGTTGATTCGACGGACAGCGACGGAGTATTCCTGGTGCTGGAAGAGGACAAACAAAACGCCGAGAGAACCGAGAACAGAGAGAGCAAGCAAGTGGTAGACGAGGGCGAGTACGTGGAAACCGGCGGACGTAGACGAAAACGAAGTCTCGATTATCTGGACATTTTCAAGACGGAGACCGAGGTGAGAAACCTGGTGCGTGACAAACGGTTTCAGAGAAAGGGAGCGGATTCCATCAGCGAGATCGTGGAGATCGATATGCCCGCCGGTTCGAGTCGCATCGACATCACCGAATTTCTGATTCCGAAGAGCAAGAAGAAACATTCGAACAAAGATTCTATTTTGATCGTCGAAGACAGCCCGAGGATTCCGGCTGGACGTCTCGGAACGGATCACACGTTGGTTGATCAGAACGCGTTGGAGAACGGCGCGAAGATCGATAATTCACGTGGCGTGGCGTCAACGCGAGAAAACAACAGACAAAGGAGTGAAAAGGAAACGGTAAAAGATGAAGAGAACGACGCGGATTTCCAGAAGGAAGACAACGGCAGGCGCAAACGAAACGTCGAGAGCGACCAGGAACTTGTGGACGCGCTGCAAAATCTGGAGAACGCCGAAGTGGCCGAAGTCGCTCATATCGAAGGTGACTGGACCAACACACCTTGCGCGAAAAAAATATTTTGCGACGCGATGATTCAGAGAGGACCCGACGCCGCGATGCTAATGGAGAAAAAGATGGCGGCTTTGGTGAGACTGTGAGTATTCGTTTCGTTTGTTAAGCACTTGTTTTTTTTGTTTTTTTTTGTAAAAATATTTCTGTGACATCATTTTCTAAGTGAAATGTCAATTTAAAATATTACGATCGGAATAAAAAAAAATAAATAAATAAATATTGTTGCGCTTTCGTTAGTTTTACATTAATTTTGCTTTGTAACATTCGCGATAATGTTCTTCGTGAAATCGCGCGCGATCAGTAAATCAATTCGAACTATCGGGTTATATATGTTCGAAGTATCACCGGATTCGCGCCGATAACAGTCGGACGGAACTACACAGTCCGGAGTTCGTGGATAAACTTTCTTCCAGCTTTCGCCGACGACGTCCTACTGACTGATTCGACTTTTACCTCTTAGCACAGTTTCACTATATATGCACACACGCTGCGCCTTGTCTGCTATCGCGCCGGTCGCTGCGTGTAATAGAATAAAAAGAAGACAATTCGAGAAAATGAGAGAGATAAGAAAACACAGACGCGCGTTGCTAGAAGGAGAAAAAAAATCGAAAGCCGAGGAAAAGATCGGACGATCGTGTTTGCCATTTTAAATAAAAAAAAAAAAAAAAAAAAAACTGTCACAAGTAATATACGTCGAGCAAAATTTATTAGATTACTTTCCACACAAAAAAAAAAAGAGAGATTTGCTTCTCTCCGGTTGTGCGTAAATTTTATTATAAAAATATATTGTTAGAAAAATATTTACGGCGACACGTTCCAAATATGTATATTAAGATCATTGATATATTATTATAATGAGTAAAATATATTTCAACGCATAACAACATTTTATAACATGTAAAATTTTGTCAAAATTATTTTGTCACCACAAACATTCTTATAAAATAAAATTTACAGTGAAAGAAAGGAGTAAATCTCTCTATTGTGTGTGTGTGTGTGTGTGTGTGTGTGGAAAATAATCTAATAAATTTTACTTCAAATATTATTTAAAAAAAAAAAAACATACAGAAATATATGAAAGTGTAACAAAATGCTCTTGAAATATCAAAGTGTACTGTCTCGACGTCTTTCGAAAAGAACTTCTTGAGAGTCGCGCTGAGTAACGTATGAGATCTTGAACAGAGACGCACGTTACGTGTGTGTTGGTCGAGAGCGAGTTGTTAATAACAAGTACGGCATTTATCGGGCGTTTCCCGCACTAACAGCAACATGTGTGAAACGCCTATTATTCAATTCGATTCGGTGCGAACGCGCGCACATCCGTGTACAACGATGAGAGAGCAGCATTCGTATCATGTATCGTGTTGTAACACACGCTATACTCGCGAACGAGCAGTTCTCACATACATACGCGATGAGAATATTGACGAGACGATGCGCGAAATCTGCATCTCTAAAAATAGCGAATTACAATAGCGACTTGCGATAACGAACAAAAAAAGCAATGTCTCTCCTCAATTTGTCGCAATTGCAACTTTTGTAAAAAAAAAAAAAAAAGAATATATTTTTTCTTATCGCGAGATTTTTCTGAAACTGATTAACTCGTTTAATTAATAATAATTATTACGAGTTGCGCGCGTAATTCGGAGCAACTTGCGTACATTTTCACCGCGTCTTGGAAAAAAAAAAAAAAGGAAAAATCAACGCGCGTTAATTGGAGCGAGCAGTCATTAACGGAATGCGGTGAGAGGTTAAAAACTTCGCGATTCAGCGCGCGCCTAATTAGTAATTAGCCGCGTACGGTGTCGATCATTTGTCGAGGTGTGTCTCCGACTTTCTAACGATCCGCTAATCGTTTGCAGAATCCAGCCCGGAGCGGCCGGTCACGTGTCCAGTCACTTCGAGGAGGTCATGAACGCTGTCCGGCGACACGACTGTTCCAGCTTCCTGTGTCCGCAGGCGAGGCTCGGCAACGTCTTCTTTTAGAAAAAAACAAAAAAACAAAAACAAAACACTTTCTCGTCGCAGTTTTCTCGAATCGTGTGCGAGAATAGGGAATCTGTGTTTTGAGAGATTCACCGCCGACACCGAAAATATATAAGATATCCGTCAACAAACGGATTATCATCGGTCAGACATTTATTAAACAAATAACTAAATAATCACAACGTAAAGTATTTCTATGTAACGTATAAATATGCAGAAAAAAAAGATTTACTAGAACAGCAAGAAAAATTTGCTAAGCCTATTGAAGGTTTTGTTTTGCCAACAAAATGGTTCTTGCCGATAAAACAAAGGTCCAGTAGATTCAGCAAATTTTTCTCGCTGCCCATATAATGACAAAATTTTTTCTGTGTATGTAAAATTACGAGAGAATTACTGTTAAAAAAAAAAGACCTAAAAAATACTTGAAACGTTGAGAATTGCTATGTTTATAATATTTAAGTATCTAATAATTATTTCATTAATAAATGTCCAATGATTGGAGACAGTTGCTTGATTGTATCGTAACGCGTTAGATTTTTTAATACTGGCAGTGAATTTTTGAACACAGAAACCTGAAAACTAACGTGTGTGTGTGTGTGTGTATGTGCGTGTGCGCGCGCACACAAACTCTCTTCGGCCGGCGTAAAAAAGTTCGCGACTCGCTCGCAAATTTTATTCGCGGATGAAAATGTGTTTACGTATAATTATCGGGAAAGTGCGTCGTGCATAATTTGATTGCCGCGTTAATTAACGCTGCCTTAAGTTAAGTCGCCATCGAGTCAAACATATTATACATTGTACATACTTGCCATCGAGGCGATTTTATTTAATATTCACTCATAATTATAATTTTTAGACGATTAGGCGTAATAATAATAATTAAGAGAGAAACGCGTAAGCTCGTTAAGGAGATCCGTCGCGTTTCCCCGCATAATTACCCACACCGCATGTTCACGCGATATTTCTTAGTCGCGCTTGTGCGCGAAATCGATCCATCGCTTCGATTTATCATCATATAATTTCTACCCGCTTTTCGAAATAATTCCAATTTCGTACTTGCGCATTACCGAGATGATGAATTTATTTCGACGTCGGGGAAAGCAAAATCGCAAGAGATCGAATCTTTTTTTTTCACGCGATCGCTAATCCGAAACGCGTCTCCGCCAACGCGTTTTGCAAACATTACGTTTTATTTATTTTCGCTCTTTTGTACACGTACACGTATTGTGGCTGTAAGTTTATCGAATAAATGATGGTCTTTTTTTTTACGACACGTGTCTTTTATCGTTGCCACCACATCCCGCTCTTGATTCGGTGACGTCTAGCTCTTCGCGTATTCGAAGCTGAGGGCTGGCATCAAAGGATCAATCCTCAATACTCACACGAGGATACGATCGATCGGAGACAATTTTTCGAGAAAGCGCACGATTTATTTAATATTGCGCTTCGCAAAATATTCTGATTAAACGCACGGTGATTACGTGCAACTGCTCGCGGCCGCTATCGATTGTTATCCGAAAGGAGTTTGCAGGAATACTGACAGATGGTGACGGGTTATAATAACGCCTTCACGTGAACTGAGCAAGCGCGAAATCACGGCGGTTGAGTAGAATGCTCGAGGCGAGCACTTCAGTCAAACGATAATTTCTGCTTCGCGAACGATGAATGTCAACGAAGGTAGAATACAAGTCCTGGCGAGAAAGAAGTAGATAAGAAGTAGATGAGTGTTCGCAACGTTGTTGGAAACGTTTTACGAAAAAATACTAGTGTTCCGTGATAAAAGCATAAAGAAAGAATGTGTTAATTATATTTAGTTATCTATTTAGATTTCACGTTCTATATAATTTCCATTTAAATTGTCTTTAGTTTCTATTTAATTTTTTTATTTGTCTTAGTTTCTATTTAAATTCTACGTCTCCGAGAGACAAAGTTATTTTATCGAATAAATTTGATTGAAGTACTACGTTCGATGTGTGGTTAAAAGTCAAAAACAAGAAAACAACAAAATTACAACGAACGTGTTGTCTGCGATTTCTCAATCTATCGTTTTTCTTAACTTATATATAATACAATAATGATATACGTTACAATTGCTACGTAAAAATGCGTGATTAAATGCACAGAAGACAGGAACGCGCGATGAAGCAGCAAACGATTTTTGTTTATGACGAGCAATTAGTTTCTCTGAATTATTCGTTGCGAAATTACGAGAAAAAAAAAACGACCACATGTTGCAAGCGGTACATACAACTTTTCGTTAAAACTTTATTTCGCAACAAAGTTCGCAAAAGTTTGATGTTCAACTTTGTAGCTGGCAAAAAAATTTTCTCTCGCGACGTATTATACGCGATAATAGTTTTTTTTTTCGAGCAAAAGTTGGCTACGAATTCTGCTTCGAGAGATGTTCGCAGAGAAATTACGTTTTTTCGTCGCTCCCGGTGAAAATGTAAAGTTTTTTTGAAAACCTTTCATTTCTAGGAAACTAAAACCTTATATTCCGTCGTGCTGCGTAGCGTCCCACTTCCCTTCCACATAGAGACGTATCCGTAGCAGACATAAATCATAAAAAATATAGTAATACATAAATAAAATAATAATCATTTATAAATTAAGCTTTTTTTTTTTTTTTTTTAGATTTAAGCTACACCTTCGGTCTGAGTCGCCCATGTCTGCGATTGCTAGGCGTGTGGCCTGATCCGCTCGTCCCTTCGAGTTACATTCGTCGGCCCAATTTACGATTCATGATTGTCACATGCATCTTAAGCTTCTACGTGATCATACCGCAATTAACTAACATGATTAGCGCGTGGGGTAACGAGACCCTGGTGGTGCAACACATCGCCTCCGCCAACTTTAGCTTGATGGCATTGTGCAAATTGATCGTCACCTTGTATCACGGCGGAAGTAAGTTGTACAGTAAGAAACGAGTACAAGAAAAAAGTTTTTTTTTTTTTTAAATTACCGACTTAAATTACGCTGCACAATATTGATATTTTTTTTTTTTCAAACACATTTTTATAAAACAACTTATTTGAAAATCAATGCCCACATATCAATCGATTGCTTTACGTTCAATTTGCGAGCACTTCGGACGCTGATCACATCGGTCACGAACGATTGGATAACTTCGAAGAACACCTGGGAACGAGATATAATGTTGAAGCTCGCGGGACGCGGCAGAAGTTTGTCCTTTAGATGCTACGTGCTGGCAACGAGCGGATACGCGTCTTATCTGTGCCTGAACTTACTCAAGTTCTATCGAAGCATGCACGAGCCGCAACGACCTATCGTCTATCGGTTCTCCTATCCCTACAACGTTCAGAAGAGTCCGAATTACGAAATTACCTTCCTCGTTCAGCTCTCAGGCGGTGCTTACACAGGTCTCATTAACTGCACCATCGACAGCTTCGTATCGGCGCTCGTGCTCCACGTATGCGCGCAATTGAACATTCTACGAAGAAAGCTGAACCATCTGATCGACAAAACTACATCTTCTTCGAAATTCAAGGAAGGTCTGGCCGCGATCGTTATGCGCCACGAACATCTCATTAGGTTTGTCAGAATTTCGTCAAGTCACTTCACACACTGTAAATTGCAAAATGTAAAAATTAATTTTCCTACGCGTTTGCGCGCATACAATAAAATTACTTTGTAAATGTACGTAAAATGCGAGATAAATCGAGAGATATCAGTAATAATATATAAATTCTAACGTGCAAATATATTGCAAGTGTACATACATGTAAATGTTTAAGGAATGCAAAGATAATTGACAACTGCTACAGTGAGGTGTTACTCGTGCACATGCTGGCGCTCACTTTTCAACTGTGTTTTCAAACCTTTCAACTTCACACGGCAAGTAATTAACTAATGAATGAGCGCTATATTAATTGTTACATGCTGTTCAATTTAATACATTTAATTACTTTTAATTCAATACATTTGGAATTTTAAAACGATTGCAAAGAAAAAAAAACACGCGCGGTTTAAATCACACAACGTGTTATATTTTTCAGATGATAACGGAACAGTTGGAAATTTCGATTTTCAAACTAATTTTCCTCACGTTCTACGTCGTTCTTGTGTTAATGAACTTGTATATTTATTGCTATTCGGCCGAAAGGCTCGCGAAAGAGGTAAAAAAAAAAAAAACAAAGCACGCGACTCGGAATAACAGACATTGCGCGCGCAAAAAATAAAAACGTCGTTTTCAGAGCACTAATATGGCGTACGGCATGCACGAATGCAAGTGGTACGATTTACCGCCAAAAGACGCGAAGGATTTAATGTTCATCGTGCATCGCTCCGCGAATCCGCTGATACTGACGGCCGGGAAATTCGGAACGTTTTCAATTGAAATGTTCGGAACAGTAAGATAAGAGAAGGAATAACGTCTTCTCATAGTACTCTAATTTCAAAATGGATCTTTTTCACAAGAGACACTGTGATTTGTATTTTTTTTTATCAAAAAATCACTTTATGCAAATGTATATAATTTGTATTGTTAACTTTTTTATTGTTTAGACAGTGAAAACATCAATGGGTTACTTATCGGCGTTGTTGACAATGAAAGGCTGACGGTAATATGAGAACGAATCAATACCCCACTGCTTTTTAATACGTCATGTGTTTAAATAGTGTACATTTACGCACTAATTGTAACATAAATCTTATTGTGCAACTTATCTATTTCCGCGTAACGATCCACACACTTCATTTGCTTCAACTTAACGACGTTACTTAAATGTAAATTGTTGAGAATATATTATTTTTATGACAAATAAAAATCGACCACTCATTTAAAACAGCCGACAATTATAAGTGTTCAGTACGAAGCACAGCACCGATACTATATCCCGAGCAAGAAAACCTGTTGATAGACGGAAAGTACTGATGTTGCTACGTTCGTAGAATATCCGATTCATGACAAAATGACCACGCGCTATTACCCGTGTTACTCGCATCACAGTCCGTGGTTCTTTGAAATGGTTTAGAAACACTGACAGATGGCGGAAAACTCTTTACGTACTGAGCACGCGCGCAATCTCGGTGGGTTTGTTGCACGGCAAATATCTCTCAGTTCTATCACGACAATTTCCGCCTCGCGAACTTCAATGAGTGTCAACAAAGGTAGAATAATCTAAGTTTCAAAACACAGTAGAGAGAAATACTTACAATAAAAAACTATCGGTGTTGTTAATGTTTTATCATAAAGTGACACAGAACGTGATTTTAATTTTCAACGACTTTTTTTTTTAGAGATTTGAACGCTGTCGAAAATATGAAACCGCGATCTTGTTGTTAAAACTAAAAGTTTTAATTTTTTAGTTTTGAAAACAATTTTTATCTGATTGAGACAAGATTGTTTGCTGCATGACGGGAAAGTTGCTCTTCGAATTATTATACTTGCAAAAGTACAGAAACATTTAATTGTCATCAGACAGTTTATAGACGCGTAGGAAGCGAAGTTTGCAGGAGTTTATACTCAACTTTGTGAAAAGCTAGCAAAAAATTTTCTCTCTACTAGATAAACTTTAAATTTTTTTTCGAGCTGCAGAGTTGCACAAAGTATACAAATTAAAGTTGCTTGAGTTGCTAATGCAATCTCTTCTTTTTTTTTTTTTTTTTTAATTTCCTGTGTGTAAAAAAAGATCCTGGAAACTTCATACCGCAGGGAATTAAACACACAACGTGTGTTTTCTATCGTGCCGCACAAGATCTACATTTACTTCGCGCAAGAAAAACAGATGAAAAAGATATTTCCCTGATATTTCCCTTACAATTGAATTTTTTTTAGATCTGAATCACGCGTTCGCTCTCAGTCGCCAATGTTTGCGATTATTAGGCATATGGCCCGATCCACGTGTTCCCGTGAGTGACTTTCGATGTCCCAACTTGAGATTCATAATCGTCACTTCTATCCTGAGCTTCTATGTGATCGTGCCGCAATTAACGAATATAATTCGCGCTTGGGGTACCATGACCCTGATGGTGGAGCACATCGCCTCCGCGATTTTTAGTCTGATAGCGCTGTGCAAGTTGGTGGTCACTTGGTATCACGGCGAAAGTACGTTAGTAGCAACAAACGTAGTAAAGAATATTATCTTCTTTTTTAATATTAAATAATTAAACAATAATGTGAATTTAAAAAACAATTTTAATATTATTTTTTATAAAAATTGAAAGTAAACAAAAAGTAAAGTTACTACTGTATATTTTCTCTTTCAAATCTGCGACTTCTTTGCTAAAGTGTAAATGTTCCAATAACCGCACAAGTGCCAATCGCCAGCAGATTATTACAGAAATTATTATAACCAATTATATTTATAATTCTATACATGTAAACTTAGAGATATTTCAAAATCCATTAAAAAAAATAAAACTTTAATAGTTTTTATATTTAATATTGACATTGCTTTACTTGAATGTCTGAACAGTTCATATGTACATGTCCGATTATTGGGACATGTCCGATTATTGGAACAATTACCTTGATTATTTAACGTAAAAATATCAATTGTTCCTGTATTAATTAATATTATAATATCGTGTCTAATAACTATGATTCATCTACAAGCACTGCAATCGCTGGTGACGTCGGTCATGACCGATTGGATTATCTCGAAGAGCAACTGGGAACGATATACGATGCTGAAGCTCGCAAAGTGCGGTAGAAGTTTGTCATTTGGATGTTACTTCGTCGGGACAGGAACGGTCGCGTTTGGCCTGTTTTTCCATCTCATCAAGTTCCATCGATTCATGCACCAGCCTCAACGGCCCATGGTCTATCCATTCCCGTATCCTTACAACGTCCAAAAGAGTCCGAATTACGAGATCACCTTTTTTATTCAAGTTTGTGGCGGTTTATACTCGGCCCTCGTCAACTGTACCGTCGACAGCTTCGTGTCAACGCTCGTGCTGCACATGTGTTCGCAGCTGATAAATCTACGAACAACATTGCGTAATCTGATTGAAGAAGTGGCCGACAAATCCATGTCCTCTTCAAGGTTTAGGGAAAAATTGGGCGCGATAATTATTCGTCATTAGGTACGTTAAAGTACATCTGAAACAGTGTGTAAAATGTAATAAATAATAGTTTGATCAGATTTGCGAATAGATTACGCAACCTTTATAATAGGTTTGACAAGCTCAAATAAAATATATCAAAAAAAAAGTAACAAAAAAATATATAACAAAAAGGTAAAGTAAAGAATCGATAATATTAATCAATATTTATACTTAATTAGAATAATTTTATAAGTACGCATAACAATTATATAACATTGTAAATACTACTATCTATGCAAAAATTTTCAAGGAACGCGAAGGCACTTGACAACTGTTATAGTGCGGTGTTGTTCGTGCACACGCTGTCACTTACGTTTCAATTGTGCTTTCAAACGTTTCGAGTTTTTTTGGTAAATACATATGCAATGTCGTAATAATATTATTTATGTACGTAAATACAAAATCAATTATTATAAAATTAATTCTCATGAAAACGCATTCTATTTTTCAGATAATAACGGAACACTTGGAAGTGCCTCTTG
>QVNW01005682.1:0-10797 GCA_014825475.1 Pseudomyrmex flavicornis | reverse complement strand
TCAAACCGTACTTTCCATTTTTAGAGTTGTATAAAACGATATAATCATTCTCAGAGCGCTACCAATTTTCGTGGTGGTGGGAAGGGGGGTCGACCGTTACTCGTACCATGCAGTACCATTGACGGTAGTAGCTCAGTCTGTTAGTTGTTGCCGGGGAGTTGACTTGGTGCGCGGTACTTGATGTCGAGTTCGTGACTAGCAGCATTTACCTTCGGCACCTGGACATAAAAGATTAGAAATAACTCAGTTCGTCCCGCTTTTCCTTAAATCACACTGAAGAAGATCCAAATCAGAATCGTTTGTGTACTTGTAATTCAAGAAGTATTTCAACCCGAACATTAAGTTTCATCTCGTATTGGCCGTTCCCTTGTACTGTCATATTTCACGAGAAACAACATATATTTTTAAAAAAGAATAAAAGCGTTCATTAACTTCATTCAGATAAATGTCAATTTGCCAAAATTACAGTAGAAATTTTCCCGAAATTACGAGATCCAGAAATTGCAGTAGGCTATGTAAATACTATAAAAACAATATTTAAACAGTACATTAAAATATAAATATTTTATTAATTTAAGATTAATAGCGTATTAGTAATGTGGAACGTTTCGATCATTTATTGATTTTGATCATCTTCAGCCACACTGAATAGAAAAAGAGCGACAAAATTATAGGATATGTACAATGTAAGTTACAAAAAAATAATAAATATAAATTATTATATAAATTATTATTATATAAAATAAATATAAAATAATTATTATTATATAAAATAAATATAAAATAAATATAAAATAAATAAAAACATAAAAGTAATATGACGCAAACAAACCTTAGAGAAGAAACATCAGAAGACGTTGCCGATTGCTAAACGTGCGAGAGGAATCACCGCCGAATAAGCACAAACAACAAGTCATTGGAGAATGTGTTTGTGTATCGGTATAGCTAAGGAAATTAATAAATCTTAAATTACTAAAGAGTATGAGAAAAAATAAATAAACAAGAAAAATAAATAAACAAGAAAAAATATTTAAAACTTAACAATCATTTATAAGTCAAAGAATTTAAATTTAGAAAAAATGAGAATGTAAAAAAAAGAGAAAAATTTAAAAGAATATTTTTAAAAGTCATGCATCAAAAGAGAAGTGAATTAGAATAAATAATGGAGAAGTCAAAAATCAGTCAAAAACCAATGTAAAAACTTACTGAATAATTGATAGATTAATCACCAAGCGTTGAAACTTCTCAGACACAACACACGCGGCAACAGAACAAAGAACATCTCCGCTCAACAGACAAAACGCAAATGCGAGACAAACAAGGTGGAAAAGTCAGTTGAGGGAAGAGGCAAACTTAAGAAGAAGGAGAGAGAGTAGATAACAAGATTATTTATTCAATTTCTGAATTAATGGGGTATATCGGATCTAGCAAATCTATATCTCTCATCAAATTAATACCGTGCTTCTGCATCTTAATGTGTAGCATTTCAGAAATGAGTCTCTTGTGATAAAACTGTTTGTTGTCGAGAATCTGCACGTCATTCCAAGCGAAATCGTGTCCCAAATCACTCCGATGTTTACTGACCACCGACTGTGTCGTTCGTAATTCTAATAGAAATTACGTTCAGTAAGTCTTGTACTTAATCGTCTACTTGTTTGGCCTACGTAAGAGGCGTCACAAGAAGAACAATTAATTTTATAGACCACATTACTGTTCTTCTCACGATCGAGAGTGCACTTTATGCATTTTAATATAGCTATTTAATGTGTTAAAGTTTCTATAGGAGACTCTGAAATTCATAGTTTTTAAAGATCTTGAAAATCTGTCCGCGCTCTTTTTCTATTCAGTGTGGCTGAAGATGATCAAAATCAATAAATGATCGAAACGTTCCACATTACTAATACGCTATTAATCTTACCTGCAACCGTAGTCTTAAAGGCTGTGTAGGTCGTATTTGTTATTGTGAATTTATTACGGCCGTTTTACATATTAAAAGAAAAGTTTACATTTTGTAATTTTATATTATTGTATACTAATATTGCTTTTTAAGAATCTTTTTATGATCTAACTAAAACAAATTATTTAGCAAATAGGCTCTCCAATGTGAGGAGAAGTGTGAAAAGAAAAAGAACGTATAATGAAGAATCTGAAAACAATAGAAATGTTTCAAATATTAATATTACAGAAGATGAGAACTTAAACTCAAGCTGAAATTTTGATGATATCATTCTTTTTTTCTTAAAAGTGCCACACAAGATCAAAAATCATAAATTATTTCTAAACATAAAGACATAGTTCAGTACAGAAGAAAATTTTGTTGAAATACTAATTTTTTTTATATATTTCCAAGATTCTTAGATACACCTGAATTGGTATAAGTTAATACTTTAAACAATTTTATAATAAATATATAAAACAATAAAATATATAAAGTGTATATATATAATATAACACATTATAAATATAAAAATATATAAATATGAAAGATATGTACAAAAAATATATACAATAAATATAACAATATATATAATACATACCTAAAATATATAATTCTTTATTGGTTTTTTTTTATAGATTGAAGAAGAATGCAAACTTTTATTTCCCAAATATAATGACTTTTTCTTAAAAGAATTTACTAAATATTGTTCTCCCGAATAGGTTTCCACCTTGTAGTAGCTCCGAGGCGGGAGCTCGGGGCTCGCGGAGCGCTTGGCGCGCACGTGGTCTGGCCGCAACTACACGGAACGTTTATTTTGTTCTCAGCGTGTGCTGGTGGCCGGGCATTGATCGCCAGCCTCTGCTGACGGATCTGCCCGGTCGTGTCGCCACAATGGAAGTGTAATCTGACGGGACAATTATTGACACAATAGATGAGCATCTGGTGTTCTCGGATGCTTTGGGCTTTCGCGGCGGAGCGGATAGTGGAGCTTAAGGTTGCGGACGGTGGTCACCCGCTCAGGAGTAGGCCTGTCGGTGGCCAACTAAGAGGAACCCCCCAAGTTAAGGTATGAGCTACCGTGCCGAGAGCTGCGTGGCGCAAAGAAGTTACGTCGTAAACGGTGCCTCCTGGATACCGGGCGAAGGGAGCCAAGTCCCAGCCATTCGCGGCTCTGGCTGGGTGAGACCGCGCGACCGCGATACTCGTGAGAACAAAAATGAACAATAAAAACAAAAATAGCATCACCCCAAAACAGTCGCCAAGAGCGAAGCCTCTTCTGAACGCTCAGAGGAATCACATATTGCAGGAGCGGGCTCTGAAGCCCCAACACACCCGCAAAGATTTAGCGGAGCCGCAAGATGCCGCTATAGAAAACAGATGCTGGCGGAAGAGAGAGTGTGGCCAGTAAGGCCCTCCCATCCGTCAGCATCCTGTTCAAAAGTCAGGGCTGGGGGTGGGTGGGCTTCGGGTGGCGCAGCTACGTCCTTCAGCGAATCGCCAGAGCAAAAGACCCAGAAATGAAGGGTCATATGCCTAGGCGACCGTAGGACTTGTCAGGATAGCTTTTGTTTATGAGGGTTACCCTGACAAGAAAATAGGAATCGATGAGGTGAACGAAATTAAAAAACTGATTAGATCTCTGATCCTCGGCATGTCCGAGGATGACAAAGTCTCCACTTTCACCGGCTCCTGGGAAAGAGATGGCGCACTTATTGTTGTGTGCGCCAATAAAGAGTCGGCGAAGTGGCTCAAGGCCCACTCCCCCGATTTAAAGATAAAGGGGACTCCTCTGCGTGTGCTGCCGGTCGGTGAGCTACTCAGGCGACACCGGGTGATACATGTGGAGGAGCCCGAGATAGAGGTTAAGGAGGCTTTAAAGCTCCTCAACCAACAGAATACAGGGCTGGCGACCAGCGAATGGGTCGTCACCAGGGGGAGTTACAGCAGGGATGCCTCGAGTGCCCACTTCTCTTGCCTGGTTGGCGATTCGGCGCTGGAAGCTCTGAAGCACTGTGGCTTCAGGCCTTTCCTCGGTCTCGGGCCGTGCCACCGTTAAGGTGGTAGGCCGGGAACGCGGGGATGCGACTGAAAAGGAGATAGTGTCAGAGGTTGTCGAGATTGCCTAAAAATGGCTCCTCTCGACATACAAATGACACAGATTAACTTGCATTACAGCAAGAGTGCCTCGGCTATCTTAGCCAGGAGCATGTCTGTGATGCACACAAGTATTGCACTAATCTAAGAGTCTTGGATTGTGAACAGTGCAATAAGAGGTCTGAGTGGGTGCGGCTGTTTATACAAGGCACACTCGGAAAAAAGAGCAAGATCCTGCATTTTGGTTAAAGAACTAAATGCTATCTTTCTGCCACAGCTCAGCAGCGAGGACCTCACAGTCATCAAGGTGAAAGTGAATCTGGCCATAGAGGTATTAATAGAGTCACTCTACATGCCCTATGATTCCACGGATCCATCACCACAAGAAGAGGTAAAAACCCTGATGTCCTATGCGGAGGCCAGAGGGCTCAAACTCCTGCTAAGTTGCGATGCGAACTCCCATCATGTAGGATGGGGAAGCACTAATATCAACCCGCGGGGAGAGAGTCTGCACGACTTCCTAATAGACACAGGATTAATTATTTTCAACAGAGGAAATGAGCCGACATTTCTGGACTCCAGAAGACAGGAAGTCATCGATATTACGGTTTGTACAGAGAGAGTGGCGAGTCTGGTGAGGAACTGGAGTGTTTTGAACGAGCTCTCTGGCTCTGATCACAGACAAATACGCCTAACTCTTCAATAATTACCGCAAATTAGCTGAGTTCGTAACTCACGAAGAACCAACTGGGAGGGCTTTAGGGCTGATCTTAAGGCGCAGCTTGTTGAGGCCCCAACTAGCTTCAGAACCAAAAACAACTTGGAAAACGCGGCGGACTTTTTAAAGAACGCCATTCGAAATGCTTACGAGTTAAACTGCTCGCCAAGACCCAGGAATACGGTGACTAAAATCCACTGGTGGAATACATGGCTCGAAAAGCTCAGATTGGAAACGAGAAAGAAATTCAAGGCAAAAAGAACCGGACTTGCAGTGGGGAGCCTTTAGATGCTTCTAACAAGAATACAGCAAGGAAATTAAGAAAGCAAAATGCAAAAGCTGGAGACGCTTCTGTGAAAGCATTGAGAGCGCCTCAGAAGCATCCAGGCTTCACAGAATCCTCAGCTTAGATCACCGTCCCCAGCTAAATTGTCTCAAGCTTCCAACGGAGAACGTCAGGAGGCATCGGACACATTAAAACATTTAATGGAAGTCCACTTCCCAGTTTATAAGTCCACTTCCCACTTTTGATTATAACATACAACCCCTCCGGTCGAAGCCTAGGGAATATAAACCCAGGAAGTGGAGCTTGGCAGCTGATGTTATCCATCCAAAGAGAGTTGAATGGGCTGTTAAGACCTTCAACCCATATAAAGCACCTGGGCCGGACGGTATCTATTTCGTCTTTCTTCAGGAGAGACTGGGGAGACTATTAATCGGTCCACTTACAAAAATCTTTAGGATAAGTCTAGCCCTAAGACGTTCCTCAGGCTTGGAGTAGTACAAAAGTAGTCTTTATCCCTAAGCCTAGTAGAAATGGCTATATTTCAGCCAAAGATTTCAGACCGATCAGCCTTACTTCCTTCGTACTTAAGACGCTGGAAAAGCTGATTGACAAATTCTTGAAGAACGGATCTTTGCTAATACATCCACTGGCCTCTTCCCAATATGCTTACAGGTAGGACAGATCCACGGATGTCTTGCACCACCTTGTGGGCAAGGTCGAGGCGCAGTTGGAGGCAAAGGGATACGTCCTGGGCTCCCTGAATGTCCTTTCTGGACATTAGCTCCAAAAAGGACATTCAGGGAGCTTTAAGCAATGACCAGGCACGACATCCCAGCTGCACTAGCAGACTGGACACAAAGCATGCTAACAGGAAGAACCCTGACTGCTAGTCATGGGTACTCAACGGTGCGTGGTTTTCCAAAGGATGTCCGCAGGGAGAAGTCTTATCCCTCCTGCTCTGGTGTCTAGTCGTGAGTGAACTTTTACATAAACTTGAGAAGATAGGTTTCCTCGTCTTTGGCTACGCTGATGATGTGGCCATTGTAGTGCAAGGTAATTTTCTTTTAACACTTAAGGAAACTATAGAAAAAGCCCTTAAGATTATGCAGGACTGGTATCAATCAAAAGGACTCAGGGCGAATCCATCAAAGACATAATTTTCACCAGGAAATATAAACCCAAAGCCATTGAGCCGCTTAGACTCTGACGCGAAGAAATAGAATACGTCTGTAACAGTCAGTTGAATATTTGAGAATCCATTTGGACATCAAACTGAACTGGAAAACACATCTCGAAATAAAAAAATCCAAATTCTATGCCTCCTACTGGGCGTGTAGAAGAGCAATGGGAAAATCCTGCGGTATTAAATTAAATAGTGTCCTGGATATATAAGGCGGTAGTAGTACCAAGATTGACATATGCTGCTGTTGTTTGATGGCCTAGAATGAGAAAGATGGAGTCAAAAAACCTACTAAAAAGCCTACAAGATAATTACCTGAAAGCTGCGGTAGATACTATGAGAACGACACTAACAGAGGCGTTGGAAATGGCACTTTGCATCCCACTTCTAAGCCTAACAATCATCAGTGCTGTCAGACTCATAGCATATAGACTGAGGTGTCAGAGGAAGTGAAAACAATTCGGATTGGGCTACACCAAACTCGGATTTCTCTATAAACCTCCCTTTACCTTAAAACAAGACAGAATATCCAGAATATGCCAAGTGGACAAGGCGTTCTCTAAACTTGACCACCAGAGCAGATTGGAAAAACAAAAATCTTCAAATCCAACCGGACGATCATGCATGGTTCACTGATGGATCTGGAGCAGACGGCTTTGAAGCAGGTATCTATTGTCCGGGATCTAATCACAGGGAGTCTTTCTCCCTGAGTAAGTTGGCCACGGTCTTTCAAGCGGAAGTCCTGGCCATCCTGGATAGTGCAAGACTCTTACTCTCAAAAGAGACGAAAACTAGGAACATCTATACAGATAGCAAAGCAGCCATAGAAGCTCTTGCCAAGACCACCACTGAATCATCAATGGTATGGGACTGCATGCAAGCTCTAAATAGATTGGGCGAGCGCAACAATATCACGCTAGTCTGGGTACCTGACCACCAAGGTATTCAAAGCAATGAAGTGGCTGATAGTCTGGCAAAACTGGGTACCTTAGAGGAACCAGCCAGTCAGAAAGTTGGAGTCCCTTTTGTAGAGAAAAACTACATCAAGGACTGAAACGGGAGCACAGGGCTCTCTTGGGAAAAACTGAAAAGCTGCCTAAAGTCCTGATGACTTAGCCATTGCCAGGTAGGACAAAGGAAATACTGACAATGAGTAAGTACAAACAAAGATTGTGTATCGGTCTCCTCACAGGGTATTGGGCCTTCAGAGCACATTTATTCAACTTAGACCTAGTTGAGGAGAGTAGTTGTAGATTCTGCGGTGTGGAAAAAGAGAACAGCGTGCACATATTGTGTCGCTGCCCGTCTCTAATACTCAAAAGGTTCAGATCCTTGGGTTCCATGTTTGTGGAGCCTGAGGACCTGAAAATAAATAAAATCGGCCATCTGTGTAGCCTGGCAGTAAATGTCGGGCTAAATCAGACTGGTCGATAAACAACTAGCGGGAGTCGCAGAGGATCTCAAAGATCTAGGTGACGAAAGGGACTTACAAGTCCCCCCGCTCATAATTTATCTTTATCTTACTAAATATTGTGAAATTATTCTGAGAGTTTTTTCGAAAACTGACCATGAAATACATCCATCAGTAGATAAATTGGGAGAAGGTAAAATGAATATATTTAATACAGGTTTAATATTGTTACGTCCTGATCTTTGCTAACGATCGGGTGCTTGTGAAGTGACGCAATGACACACAACACCTTGTATGATTATTCCCGGCACGCTGACAGTGAGATAGATGAGTCGAGTGCGCGGGTCGAGCGAGTCTGTAGGCAACGCAGACGAGTCAACGAGATTTTTCGCTATTACTCGTTCTACATTTCTCGCTTGTCGGTCTCCTGTTTGGACTTAGAAATGAATCTAAATTTCCTGGGACCAAGCGATTCGCAATGAGATTACAGGAACAGATGGATCAATATGAAGTCCAAGGGTTTATTAATTAGACAAATTTATTTTTTTTTTTTTTTTTTAAATTTACGAACATTATATATTTTTTTTATGATTAAGTTGTTTACAAATTAATGGTTCTTTCTGGTTTAAGGTGTACAAACGGTTTGAATTAAACGATCCATTGGTATATATGCGCGTGTATGACTGTGTGTTGACTCAGTCGTCCAGTGTTATCTCTATTATTTGTTTAATTACGACTGAAGAACGGGAATAGAATCGGTAAAAAGTAGCTTATTGACTTAGCGGACTTGGGGAAAACCGGGAAATTTGACTAATATTGAATGATCGGGGGGAAAGAGTAGTGACAGCACGGCGAAGGGAGTCAGGAAATTTCTTTTATAAATCGAGAACTAACTCGTTTTTGGCAGGGGGTAGATCGGCAACAGGAAAGGTATTTGCAAGTAATAAAAAGTGAAATAACTGTCGAGACAAAGGATCTTCTTCCTCATCAACTATTTCAGGTTGTTTCTCATTTTGTGATTGAATTTTGAGTGGTTCGGGGGGAGAAGAAAGAGAATGGTGAGGAGGGAGAGAGGGAGGATCAAAATCTGGAATTTCTCCTGGAATTACCGGGGAATATGAGGGAGAGTCCCAAATAGATAGAAACAGAAGGGATGGAGATGGCGCAGGAGGTGATTGAGGAGGAAGAGACGGGAGAAGGGACGCGGGAAGAGGAAGAGACGACTGAGTGTGTTGCGGAGTCGAGCGTGTCGATGTGTGTTCTGAGTCACTATGTCTAGTCTCTTCTGGATTATTATTATTATTAATTATTGTTGATTTCCGGATTAATTCGTCTGGCGGCTTCCCTGCGCCGAAGGGCCCGGTTACGGCGATTGCGCCTTGTTATTATTGCGTTTCGCGACTTCAAGTACTTCCGGGATTCTACTTAAAACGTAATTAAATTTTACTAACTAATATGAATAAATTTTACGACTAATCTCCGGCACGCTGTTTAAAATCGCAAAAGACTGAACAAAGGAAAGCTAGCAGTGGCTCGGAACGATCCGAGGAATCGCGAGTCGCTAGCTCGATGGAATGAGAAGTCAGCAGCGGCTCAGAACGATCCGAAGAATCGCGAGTCGCTAGTCGACGGAATGAGAGGTCGGCAGCGGCTCAAAACAATCCAAAGAATCGTGAGTCGCTAATCCGACGGAATGAGAAGTCAGTAGCGGCTCGAAACGATCCGAAGAATTGTGAGTCACTAATCCGACCGGGAAAAGGTAAAAAGTGTTAGTGCAATGCAGTCAAACGATCCGGATATCAGTCGCGTCCAAAGTTAGAGCGTACGGAACCACCGGTTTACTAGTTTTACTAAGTTATTATTATTATTATTTTCTTTTGACTTACTGCTTGCCGTCGGCAGTAGAATATCTATCAAGAATCAGGAGTCGGTCAGTTGGACTTAGGTGGAATGAGTTGGTTGTCTCTTCCGATGAGAGTTGTCACAAGTCACAATGCTTATTCACGTTTACACAGGGACCGATGTCAAGTTGAGACCGTTCGAATCAACAAATCAACGGACGAGAGGATCTAATTCTCACAACCAAATTTCGGAACGAACAGAACGCGTATCTTTTAGTATGACCGAACTGACTCTAAATTAAACTGAATTGAAGCTGACTGGCGAGTTGAAAAGTTGACTTGCGCGAGTTGAAAAAATAAAACGTAACGCTGGTTATGGTAATGCCGCGCTCCGATGTTCCAGCGCCTTGTATACGATGAGGTTGGGGCGTTAACCCTTTTGATTTTTGCCAATCGTCATTAGTTTTTTATTCTCCTACTCTTCATCGATTAAAATTTAGATTTCTCATTCGTTAATCCGGTCAGGCGAGAGGACTAATCATCGATGGTCGCTCTCACTGATTCACCTATTGTTTATTTAAATTTTATTATCTGCACGTGCAATTTCCTGTTTATTTCAGTGCTCATAACATTCCTTTCTAGAGATTAGCGGACCGTCTAAATTATCTGAGTTTATATTCGCGATTTATTCACGAACGAAACATCCGGGCTGGTTGTTGATTAAATGATCGGTACCCCTTTGAAAGTCGCTAAAAGCGGTTAGATTTTGTTTGTTAAAAATTTGCGATACAGATTTGTTTATCTTAGTTCAATAGGTCCTCTGTTCTCTGCTCAAGGATTGTTATCTAAAGTTAATTCTAAGGCGCAAATCTTAAAGTTAGTTTATGTCTTGTTGCAAACAGAAGGGAACCTGGAGTCCAGGACGTAACAATATAGTTAATATAGTTTTATATAACAATATAAATTCAACATTTATCAATACGAGAGAAATTTTAACAAGATTTTTTGTTAAAATTTAAAACAAGACAATTTTCAACAAGAGCTATTTTAGTGTTATGTCAACTTCTTCTTCCAACAGTTAGAGGAAAAAAAAAGCTGCAAGAGAAAAATCGACCAATGTTTTGGAAAAAATTATTTTATTTAAGAAAGTATATTATATAGAATATATTTAATATATAAATAATATATATAAATCTATCAAATATTGATAGTGAATTGCTGAGTGCTCTCTCTATTACAAAAAGATTTGTAAGAGATAATCCGAGTATCATATTTACCCGAGCGGATAAGGGGAACGCGGTCGTTGCATTAGACAAATTTGATTACAT
>QVNW01005680.1:0-14632 GCA_014825475.1 Pseudomyrmex flavicornis | reverse complement strand
CTCTCTCTCTCTCTCTCTCTCGGATTTGGTTATTCAGATTAACGGTTCGTAAAGTTCGCGCAAACGCCAACTCGGATAAATAACTCATTGGTTCTGGTGTACAACGCGCGCTCGCGCTCGTGTCGTCTGAAATACCGTGTGTTGGCTCAGTCGATGTCGATGTCTTGTTGCGAGCAAGATTTGCCAGTTTGATACTCGGGCAAGCGCTTACGCATTCCTTTTGAAGCTCCGTTTGTTCACCTGTGACGTGTCTCCCACCGGATATGTAGATTAACCAGATACAACATCGATTCGCCGAGATCTATATTCCACCTTCTCGTCAAAAAAACAAAAAAAAAAAAAAACGCTTACATCCGCCACCTATGTATTTCCCTGAAGACAAATCTTTTCTATATATAGACGTTTCGCTTAACATTTTTAATTCAATTTTGTAGAAACGCCTGAATAAAGAAATTATTCAGTCGTCTTTCGCAGTATAAACTGGGACAATTCCCAGTAGTCATCATTGATTCCCTTGGGCCGAGCTTGTTGACAACTCGGTTAACTACGAGTCTCTCAAATCTTGGCCGGTCCTCTCCGCTCTTCTTCCGGAATTTCCGTCCGCTCGCTTCGGATTAAGCTCGAGCTCTCTCCGAAGTTCTTCTTTTGTAATTCCTTGTGCGCCACGTACCGTGGAATTGCATGTTCAACCTGTGCGGTTTTAAACTATCTGTAAACAATGTTTGCTCGTATCAAACGTCATATTGTTGTGTTGTGATTTACGTGCGGTTGGTTTAAACGTAAATTATAGTTCAGATGACCGCAAATTACGGAGTTTGATCTAAATGTAAACTCTCTCTCTCTCTCTCTCTCTCTCTCTCTTTCGGTATGTGTGTACGCGCTTATTAATTAATTTACTGTAATAATTTTCCTCGTGAGATGCGAGTAAATTTCAGAAATTATGAATTGGGTCTTTAATATTTAATGAGATTTACATGACGCAAGACACGCCTTCTTACGTTCTACGCACACACATTAAACTTGAGATTTGTGGCGAGATGACTATCTTTAAGTACTTGGCGCGATCAATATGCGCGCCGCTAACCGGACTTTATATTCCCCGCTAGCGGGATCTCTCCCCCTCTCTCCGTCCACAGTAAATAGCCTGAATACAGATTTATTCTCACGGCGCGATTAAAACCCATAACTTCTAATGAGCATGACGAGGAAAAAAGGAAATTGCGCCGAGAAAAATTCCACCAAAATGAGATGATTCGCGCGTTATTAACGGACATTGTGCGAAATTATGTGAAATAATATTTGTTTCTTTTCTCGGAAAAAAAAAAAACATTTAAACAACCGTTTAAAATATTTATTAGGTTTTATTCAAACGTGTAAACAACACGTTGGCATATTTTACTTTTATAATACAGAAATTCAGAAAAAAACTTCTTTGAAACTTTCTTCGAATTCATTTCTTCGTGATTTCATTTAGTGATAAAAAGTGAAATTTATTCGGTTTTTTGTTTACTTTTTTTTAGACATGTACTATATTATGTATATCTGCGCGCTAGGTGTTCTCCTCATGCACAATCTTCAGATTGCGCATATTATCATGCATGACGGTTTTTTGTGCTTTGGAATATCACTTCCAACCCTGGTCTTATCAAAAGAACTAATTTCATTTGTCGGCGAATATAAAATATGCGGCAATTTAATGAAACGCACACCGGTGTAATGAAACAGTAGTTTCTTCGAGAATTATGATCGTCTAAAATCCACTTGCTACTTCTTCCGTTTTAACCGCCTGCTCTTAAAACTGCGTTCGCTAACTGTGTGTGTTCTCATCCTCAAGTGCAGCTTGCCACCAATGATAACATTATCGGTTTAAATAATCGCTCGAGTTTAGTGAAAATGTAACAGAATCCGTGTAATTCTTAATGTATAATTTTAAAACAGCACAAAACATTCTTTGCTCAAATTTATTCTTATTAAGTTTTTTTTTTTTTTATCTCATCTCTACTACATAACGAGATATTTGAAGTGAAATATAGAAATTTCGTAGAAAATGGAGAGAAAGAGAGAGAGAGAGAGAGAGAGAGAGAGAGAGAGAGAGCGCGAGCGCAATCTGGTTGTTGTCGTCAAGAAAAAAATATCTACTTCAAAGTAGAATTTACAGGTAAAAAGAATCTGGAACACCGTAAAACTGCGCGTATTTGGTATGAAAATATATGATGGACCGAGTGCGGGGAAAAAACGAGCGCGTAGAAAAATCGCGCGCAATTTTCCCGAAAAAGCTCTTTTGCAAACGTGCAAAACATTTTCCACCCCATTTCTACTTTAAAAACTCATTGCTTGAGAGTTGATATTCCCCCGCGTCCTTGATTGCTTCACACTTCAATCAGATGGCAATCGTATCTGCTCTTCTCGTAACCTATTTCAAGATCGTATATTTCGATTTTGCGCCGCTTGTATCAATTTACCCTCTCTGTTTCTTGAGAAAATTCGTTCGTCGAGCGGACAGAAAAGTTCCCTCGATTATTTTCTTAATTTTCATTCCTGACCAGCTGTGCCGCATACGGGAAATTGATTATCGACTAGACTGAGAAATCGATCGATCGTGCGCATTATGCACGGTGTGTTTTTTTTTTTTTTTCCTTATTGAGCCTCGCATCGAGATACGAGATTAATTAATAATTCCTAATAATAAGCGATTTTTTTTTCCGAACAAACGTCGTTTACAAGAATTTTTGATAAAAATAAAAAGAAGAATCTGTCTGTATTATTACTTCCGTATTGTGTGTTGCGCAACACAATTCGGAATAAATTTGTAAATAAACAAAATTATTACTATACATCCCCTGTTATTTCCCCTGCCGAAACGCGCGCAACATTCCACGAAAACATGGTCGTTACAAGCCAGAGAGTTACAGTTGACCCAGTTTCGGCAGTCTACAAGCTATCGGAGATAATACGATATAAAGACCAAGGTTAGATAAATATTTTTATATTGTTGGGAAGTTTCATGTGGACGTTAATTTACATGCAAGAGAAGAAAGCCGTAAGAAACAAAATCGTTTCATTTCTACGGCACGGAAATAAAATATTGATTGAAAAGAAATTAATTGAGAGAGAGAGAGAGACCCACAGTGTATAAGTTCCGATAAAATATAGTGAGCGAAATTTTGCGTTTGATCTGAACGTGGAAAATTTATATATTTAAAAATAACAAATTGCTTTATTTATCGCGGCAAACAGACAAGCGTTCAATACCAAAAAGTAAAATCGTCATTTTATTGAGAGACGACGACGACGTGTTTTGTTCCGGCCTCGGAACAAAGACCTCACGGATGAACGCTGCTGTTTTATTCCTCGTCTTTGAACACTATATCGATGATACGCTCGATGTAACGTGAATAGCGTGATAAATAAGGGAGGATGATCAGAGCGCGGCTATATAAGTAAGCAAAGTACGGGGAGAAGAAAATACCGGACATTTTTCCGCGCTCTTACACACGATAAAGAAATTTCAGAAATCGAGAGAAAATAAGGTAGCTGCGCGGAAAATGTTCTCGCCGGTGCGGTTTTTCGATTTGCGTAGTAAACAGAGAGATTTCGTTTCTCGCACACAAAGCAGCCGCAGATTTTTGCATAAACAGAGATTTATGTGTATAACACTAAATAAAAGCAACTTTATATTGTGTTTCGAACAAAAAGATCTTTTGTTCGAATCTTTGTATAAACACGTAAAAATATGCGAAATGGTACAAAAAAAATTCAACAAAGCAAAACATTTTTCGAGACCGAACAACTGTGAGATGAAAAATACGTTAATTTTGTCATTCGCTTTGAATGAAGAAACAATATAGCCGAACGTAAGAAATGTATTACGTATAGGGGTAAATATATAGATTATAACAAAAAAAAAAAAAAAATCAAGTTATTTGAAATATAAAAATATATATTTCTCGCGTTCCGCGAGCACCGCAAATCTCTGCGTTGCAACACTTGAGCACGTACGGTTTCAACCGCTTCAACCGGGGTGTGCACGCTCGGCATTTTTGCTTCACAATTTGCCTCGCAACGTGACGGGAAACAGCCATTGATTCTCACAATTTCAATTATAAATTCTTAATGACGCGGTAAACGAATCTCTTGACTATCTACGATAAGGACGCGGTTGCATGTACTTGACGCATTCCAATTTGAGTCCGCCAACACTTTGCGCGGAAAATAACGGCGGCTTAAACACTCGACGAACTCTCGTGTGTAAGAGAAAACTGTAATAAGTGCTTTATAATTTTGTCTTTCGGTCTCAACGTGTTTAATAATTCTTAAAAAGTCTTTCGCCTCTGACTTGTACAAAAAAAAAAATTGTTTCCGTTGAAACAATTTAATCACGGTCTCGACCGTGATTTTAATTGAAATTTTCCAATGCCGAGGCTTATTTCGAGCGTTGGTTTAATTAAGGTTTATTAAGTAAGCTCCCGCATTTTGTTGCGAAACGAAAGCAACATTTTCCACCACTGTTGCCGATACGAGTATCCGATTGTTTAGAGATCATGTTTTCTATTGTAAAATGAATGCGGCGGTTTCTTGTTTGCGGAAAATAAAGCCCGCGCAAATCACGTTTGAAATCCCGAGGTGTGCAAACTTCCAATTGAATGTTTATTTATTAGTACTAAAATCAATTAAACGTTGTTGATATTTTAACTTATTGTAATATCTTTTTCACTGCGTCCGGCCATTTTGTTTAAAGAGAGAGAGAGAGAGAAAGAGAGATAGTGAATGATTTTTATTTTAGAGGAATATTTGAAAAAATATAAATATTGAAAAACAAGTTGTACTACATAGTAGTTTATATACAATGTAATTTTTAAAAATTCTGTTTTACTTGTGTGTTCGAGAATAGTACAAATAGAAATGGTCATTTGTAACGAGACTTAAAAAAAAAAAAAAAAAAAAAGAACATCACGCATTCTATGTGCTTTTTCTCTTATACATGGCCATTTCATGATTTTCTAGGTCAGAAATACAAAACTCTGTCTGTCTCATATGCATGTATATTTTGAATAAAAATTGTTTTTATTTTTAGCTAAAAAAGTATAAGAGAGAGAGAGAGATTCTACAATCATTCATAATTCTAGGGATCTATTTTTGCAAGGCAGTATATAAAAATATCTAGAACTTAAGTACAAAACTACATACAAAACTAATAATAAAAAAAAAAAACTCTAATATTAACAACAAGTTAGTTTTCTCAAATGTTAGCATCAAAATGTTATTGAAATCAGGATCATCGCTTTTGTACGCGTACAAAAATAAACGATCATTAGAAATGTTCTCTCTTTGCGAAACGTGTCTACAGAAGATGCATAATAATAGAATCGCGAATGTATATCTTCGTGACAGACCGGATAGATCCGGTCTGGATGCGGGCTGTCGTCGTTAATCAAATTACGTCGTTTACGTTTCCAGGTAGTACATAACATCGCCGCTATCGGCTGAGAGCCGTCTGCCAGATGATCCGAAATACATTATCACAAGATAGTGTAACACACACGTGAAAGCAGACTTCTTGTCCGCGCCAAGTGTGGCGGTAATCGCTGACGAGGTTTCGTTGACGTTGCCGCGGCATCGAACGAGTAAACAGCAAATACAGTTTGCTGTTACAGAAATTAACTCGGTAACAACGCATACCGATATTTTAAAACTTATTATTTTAAAATCTTTCTTTTTCTAAATTTGCGTTTATCTTCTCTTATTAATGCGCAATAATAATTAATTTTGCTCTCTATCTGATTGATTCGCCACGATTGTCAGTTTACTTGGCAAACACAAGCGCAAATTTAATTCCAAACTTGGAGATAATTTGATTCTACAATTATGCTGATTCCAATAATTATGCCGGAAGATTAAGCTTCCTATATATATATACATGAGTTGGCTTCATCGTCTCGTCTTGTTCTCGCGCAAGATACTAAAATTTACTTTTCTCTCTTCGCGTGTATTTCTCGGAAAGTAATTTGGCGCATAGTCTCTGAAAAAGAGTTATATGAGAGTGTTTTATACATGGCAAGAGATCCGCCCGCGGTGACGTTGAAAAGAGTTTGCTGTAATTACGTGAAATTAAAAATATGACCCTCCTCATACAAAAATTACAGTACGTACATAAATGTAGGTATACGAACACACTGCGTACGTATTGCAGCTCGTTTGTAATATGTGTTGCGTTTTACACATGACGAATGTATCGCGTGTCTAATTATTCTCTCGCGTAATCGCTTAAATTTCTAAGTATTATTATTACGTTAATACAGTATTTACACATATCATATTCCGTAATGAGATATTACGATATTTTAGAGAACGTTGCTATCATAAAAATAGCAGTACTGGCAGTTAGGAAAAACGAAACACAAGCAATTGGCAAGAATATTTATTTAATCTCTGTAAATAAAAATTGTGAATAATAAACTTTTCACAAATGACAATTCAGACGTGCGGTTAATTTTGCGGTTATTTAAAAAAAAAAAAAGACAAAGTATGTGTTTTTTCTGTTCAAATTTAACAACAACATCCGAATAAAGTTCACTCAGTGCTCACTTGCAGATACAGCGTCAAAACTGCCTGCGGCCTATAAAGATGCGACATCTTTTCTTCTCAGATTACGCGAATTGTGGCATAGATAGAGGTTAGGTGAGCGTCCGCTATCTATTCGCCGCGGTGAGAACAAACGAAACACGTGGGGAAAAAAAAAAAAAAAAATATACGCGGAAAACGCGCGAACATGCTGGCACCCGGGAATGCAGAGCGAACAAGGGGCGGTGCGATATATCCATAAGTGAGATTATACATCATTCTGTCAGACGAACATCGTCGGAGGCATTTACGTGCCGACGCGAGCCCCGTCTTCGAAACGCGCGCGTGATGGCATATTTTTTTTTTGTGTGCGTGTGTTTTTTTCTCTTCCCATTTCATTTTTCGTCAGCTTCGACCGATCTTGGTCGTCTTTCCCCGACGGCTGTTCGCGTTCGGAACTACAATTCGTCCGACGATTCGCCACCTCCCCCTCGATGTTCCAAAAGTCAACGGAATACACACGCCCCTTGGATTACTTACCCCTGAAATCCAAGGGGCTCTTCTCGCACAGAACGACGACTTTTCGAATAACGGATCGGACAGACGCTCTCTCGCGCGCGCTCTCTTCTTCCTTTCTTCTCCTTGTTCTTTCTCTTGTCTGCCGTTTCGCGTTCTCATCTCTCCCCCGTCTCTCTTCTTGAGCCAAGACTTCTCCATTTCAATCTCACTCGACATTATTATTACGTTTTTCATCGTGATTCTTCTCTCGTTAAATTCCGTTCGCATAATTCAGTCTCTTCTCAACAACTCTCGCTCACACTCTCTGTTTCTCTCTCTCTCTCTCTCTCTCTCTTCGCGCGCGATGCTTCGAGTGTCTTGCATAGCGATGAGTATAAAAAAAAAAGCGATGTGTGAGAATCGGAGACCGATGTTCTCT
Source organism: Pseudomyrmex flavicornis (assembly GCA_014825475.1). NCBI lineage: Eukaryota > Metazoa > Arthropoda > Insecta > Hymenoptera > Formicidae > Pseudomyrmex > Pseudomyrmex flavicornis. Next base: position 7,134 of record QVNW01005680.1, on the reverse strand, counting down.
CGCAGTTCTCGATGTAATTCGAAGATCCGTTAAGAACTTTGCGAGACTATAAAAGAGAGAAGGAAAGACGCGTGTGTGAGGTAACATCGGAAGAGAGAAATATAAACACACCTGATCATCGTTAAATTCAATTTCCGTTCTCTGACTTTACTCGGTCAGCTTCTTGTTGTCCTCGCTTTACTTTTATATATCCATGTATATATATATATATATATATAAAACGTAAGACGCTTTCCAAGAATATTTGTATTTTTACTCGTTATATTAAGTCGTGCTACAGCCGCGCGTTTCCGCGTTGACTTTTTAAATAAAACATCGAAATAAACAGCAGAAATTTTATTCCACGGGACGTTGGAACGGCGCTGCTTACGTCACGAGAAAATCTCGTTTCCATTCTCGCGCGTCAAGATGACGCATATATATATATATGTATATATATGTGTGTGTGTGTGTGTTAGTAGCTAGCGAAGCAACGTGTTATCCGTTGAAATCCTTGTAACATCAGTACGTACTATGCCCGATGTAACTAGTCGATTTCTCTGTCATTTTCCCCGATCTTATTGCAGGAAACGTCGTTTGCGAACGTCGGATCGCGCGTTATATACATTTTCATGTGTCAGCGTTGCAGCTGCGAAGTGCGCCGCGACGACGTCACGACGCCAAAATGAAGATTGAACGCTCGAAATAAATCCAGTTCGACACGAACAGCAGCCAACTGTTTCGCGCGTATTTTATTTACCGCACGTTCTGTAACACGTACACTAAATTTAAGCGTGAAAATTTTTCCCACAATCGTCGAAGCTAATCAATCTATCGGCGTTTTGTGCCTTCGATATATATATATATATATATCTCAAAATATTCCTCCCCCCAGTGAAAACGATGACCGATCTCGCGCGCGATATACGGGTCTCTCTCTCTCTCTCTCTCTCTCTTCCAGATACAATCGATCGGACGGGTACATATATTTGATAGTTTTAAAAGACAGAAGAAAGAGAAATAGTAATTTACAGTAAAAATATCTGTCAAACAATTTTCTTCTTAAAGCACACATTTTAAATTGTTCACACATTTAATAGTTTATAATAAATAACACCTGATCAGTACGAATCAATCCGTACGTAATTAAATTGATCGCATAATTCGCACAATGTAACAATGCAACAATATTTATTGTAACAACAATAATTTATATTGTAACAATATATAACAATATTTTTATATTAAAATAATGATGTGCGTATCTGACGATGAAAACAATCGACGTCTTCTTGACAAGACTTACGTCGCTACTTGTACAGATCTATTGTCAGATGGAACAAAAAAAGAAGTGGATTATCTCAAGCGGCGAGATTTAAAGAAAAAAAAAAAAAAATAACAATTTTAAAGCAAAATGCACAAGTGTTATTTAACGGAATAAATTACAATTTATCAGAAAGCAAATGCGGTTAACACTCGTAGTTCGTGATAAGGAGCGCCGCGAGCTAATAAAAGCACTCATTCATTCATTCATTCATGCGGGTGCAACCAGGGAAAAATATTCCCTGTCGCGGCGTCCGCGACGTTGCATGCGTCGTTAAGATTTATATATCCCCGCCTGTGTGTGTTTCCAAACTATTCGGACACGCGACGAGCTTTGCGCGCGCGCGCGCTCCGTTATTTGATTGCGGGCGGTGCAGTGGCGTGCTTATCGTGCGAGAAGCACCGAGGAAGACGAGGAAGAATATTGCTAATGGAGATCGTGAGATATATTAGCGCGCTATTTTTCCCGCCCAACTTTTCGCGCACGGCTCGTGGTGAAACCAAATCGTTTAAATCCACGCGCGCGACACGTTTCATCTTTATATGTACAGCTCTCTCGGTGGTGTGGCTCTCATGAACTTATCAGAAAAGTTTCGAAATCCTAACGAATTTTCCGAGCTTTGCCGATTCTTGCCGCAACATATAAACTCTTCCGCGTCGTCGTCGTCGAAAGTTCCGTAACATCGTTACTCGCGCGCGACGTCGCATCTGCATCGCAGATGAAATCCCGATCTCTCAATTTGTACTTCCTTCCCCGATTCTGGATGTTAAAACCCGCAGGTGTTAATTGCGCGCCGAAATTAGCCGGGAATTTGGTCGCGCGCCCCGGTTGTTGTGACAAATGCTGACCGCGTATAAAAGCGCGAAAAATGTTGTCGCCTTGGGAAAAAAAAACAGATTTTATTAATCGCAGTTTGTTTGCAGCTTAAGCTCGGTTCAAAGCATTTGTTATTGCAACAACAAAAGTAATAATAATAATCATATACAGCATATCCCCCCGCGAAAAAAATTAAAAATGGCGGTTGCCGTTTTCAAACATAAAAGTTTGCCAACGAAGTACGCAATAGAGTTTGTGAAACAAACAATAAATCAAAGACAACATAAATCAGATATCGTGATATAAGATCTCGATCTCGGAGAATAAAATAAGATTTTTACTTATTTAAGATATCGAAACGTAGTTCGCAAATTCGTTACTATTTGTTTCTTTATTTGAAGATTGTGGCTCTTCTTTTCATATTTAATGCGAAGAATATATATGTTCTACCGTCTGAACAGAATTTCAACGCGCGCAAAGTTCGAACGAACAGGTGTGCGGATCAATATTAAATTGCAATTATTATTATTCGAATGAGATAAATTATTCGTATTATCGTTACGATCCACTTGGCACGTCGTCGTCGTTTTCAACGAGTAACCTAACCTAACCTAATTTTCGTATTAATCCGATGAGGATAAAACATGAAAATCTGCGGGCTGAAACTCTCTCTCTCTTTCTCTCGTGCACTTTGTCAACGAAATATTTCATGAAATTTTCGAAACATATATATGAGAGAAGTTCACGTAACGTTTCCGATCTTTCGAGTTGAAGGTTGAATATTATTCTCTTTGCAATATTCCGCGCAGCATAAAACAAGTAATATCGAAATACGCTTCTCTTGTGAAAACTAAATGTCAATCTCTTGTGAGACTTTTTCTTTTTTTTTTAGCTTGAAACCTCTTATCTTCACCCACGAGGATCATCCGCGAGTAAAACTCGTCAATCTATGATCGCGCGTTTTCCTGATACTTCGGTGTTTCATCTTTTCCAGAAGCTTTACGATGGGAAGTCACGCGATCTCTATTTATGAAATTCCCTACATCTTTCTCGGTTGACATCAGGCACGTATAAGAATTAACGTCAAAGACTTTTTTCTGTTCTGATTACGAAGCGCATTTTCTTTTCGAGCAGTTTCATTCGGACTGAAACTCTCTAACATCTCTTTGTAAAAAAGTCCGCTGTCTTTCTTTTCAAAATGCATGCGTATCTCTGCTACGCGGCGCGTTGTCTGTTAGGCTTTTCATTTAAGAAACGTCCGTTTAAGTCACTAGTTTCAAAAGAAAATACGGTCGTATTAAAACATTCTCTTACACACACTTCTCTAATATCATTTTTCTTTACAATTTCTCTGTAATATTATTCTTTCACGTTTTCATATATTTTCTGCAACAAAAACTTTCGTCGAAGAAAAGACTTTTCACAGCAATCTGCAGTGGGATTTTTTTTTTTTTATTTAATCTTAAGATGCAATCTCTCAATTCAATAGCTTTTGTCTTAATCTGGAAAAGCTTGCCGTTGTGAATCTGTAGTTTATACGAGCCCTAAGTAGCCCTGTTTCATCCAACGTAACGATCGATCTGCATCGCGTGATGACGTGATTACAACTTCATTTATTTCACGTGATTTACTTCTCCTCCCGGTTCAAGAGATCGTCCAGAGGGTAGTCGCGAGAGATGCGACTTTAATCTCGAATCTCGCTTCCCATCTCGTTGAAACAGCGAGTTTAGGAGGTGCACGGGGGACGCGCGCACAAGAGTATCATCACTTTTCCTCTACACTCCGGGTCTTTCCGCTGTCTTCATTTCGTGTTGAAAATATGAAAGAAGAACCGTACAAAGACGTCGGAGACGTCGAACCCCGGTAAGAGAGTTTTCTTAACGAAAGATAATGTTTTCCGGCTTCTAAGCACGTGAGACCGACGTACGTGTCGCGGATCTGTGATCCGTCCGTCTACATCGTGGACAATCGGATTGAGCGCCATCGTGCAGTTGCATAGATTCACCCCAGCACTGTCCTCGAATCAGGACGGTGATTATTCCGTGATCTAACAGCACATCGCGCCGCGCCCATTGTACGTTCCTTGCAATAGTGAGACGTATATTCATCATGCGTGCAGCTGTATGCGCATACAGAGTGTCTGCGAAACACTTCAAGGTTAAATAACAAGAAATTAAGACAGAGAAAGAAAGAAAGAAAGAGAGAGAGAGAGAGAGAGAGAGAGAAGCGATGGGATATGATCCCCGATAAATGATACGTTATCTCTATCTCCTTAAGAGGATGCTGAACCGTCCTGTTTCATCAGCTTACTATAAACCCAGCAAACACAAAATATAACTGCAACATAATATGGGAATAACACATAAATGTAACGGTTGTTATATCTGATTTACATTGGGATTTATATGATTTTCTCTTATTTATGCAATATGACTTTCCTGATAGGAAAGTCATTTATAAAATTATGTGACGAAATCTTGCGCTAAAATTGTGATGTGCAATTATATAGATATATTTTAGAAGAAATAGATGTAAAAACATTGATCTTTTATATAAAATATTTGTTTGCAAAATTAATTTCCAAATACTATTTCGGCAAGACAATAACGATATCGGCGATAGCATCTTAGCAGTATGTTTGCAAAATTAATTTCAAAAAGAAATTGTCCAATAATTGAGAAAAAAAAACTTTCAGCTATGTGATGCTTAAAACATGTAAACATATAATTGCAACATGAAACAATCAGAATAATTCATATATATGCTTGTAGAAATGCACAACCTCAATAGGCACATTGTGGAAATATCGCACAACAATGGCATCATGAATGACGACGATTTTTGCAATGATTATGCACAACGACTCTTTTCTAATTTTTGACAAATATTATTTAAAAAATTTTACTTTGACAAAACTGCGTTGCGTTATGGCGAATCATCTTAGTGCAATCATTGCAAAATCGTCGTCATTCGTGATGTCAAGAGAGAGAGAGAGAATATTCAAAACGAACGAGCGCCATTCTAACATTATGATTGTACGCGATCGCACATTGCAGAAATGCTTTTATTGTTCGCGCGCAATAATTTTCATAACTTATTGTGCTCTTCGACATTTCATTACATTCTATCTATAGTGTTTCTCACAGTATTATTACTTGCGACTGCCGAAACCACTGCTTCACAATGAATGGCTCTACTTTATGATTGCGATTACTGTTTTCGCGATTTTACATCAGCCGAGAGATAAAGCGAATCTGTCGAAGGATGCTATAATGACATATTGTCGCTGTTTTTTTTTTTGTTGTTGTTGTACAAGAGAGTTGGGGCAACTTGGCAAAATATTTCTTTGACAGTGTGAAAGTTTTCTCCACTAAAATGGAGAAAAAGAATATTTCCAAAATATAATATGTTTTACTTAAAGTTAAAAAAATTTTGTTTCATAAAAAAAACAAAACAAAATGTAAGAAATCTTTCGAATCTTAAAGAGTTTAATTAAAACGTTTGTATTTATTTCTTAAAATACGTTTTTTATTTTCATCGATAGCACATGTAATAATTAATTCTCATCTTAAAAAGCTCCGCGATGAAGAAGAGAAATTTATATCAAAGAAATGTAATGTGCCAATATATCTGTCACTCAACGATACGGACGTAATTAAACTGTAGGTACATATCGCGCACAAAGTTTAAATTACATACGGAGTTATGAATAACTTAAGATTATAAGCTTCGAATGAAAAAGACAGTCTTAGAGGTGAGTCTCGCGAAACTGAAGCCACCCGCACACACAATGTGAGATAGGAGAATCGCGCATGGCAAACTTATTCGCAGTTCTCTCTGCGAAGAGAGAAAACTCCTCTTGATTATTCCGCGAGTTTACTTTGAAAATTATATGCGAATGCTCGTACGTTTAATAACTTATATACATAAAAGCGAAACGTTTAAAGGAAACTCTCGCGCTAATTTAGAAAGTTTGAATTTTGGCGGAACTGACCGAAAATTTGACGACACGTTGTGACATCTTTTGTGTCAATTTGATAAAAAATCAACTCCCTATCATTAACCGTTTGACTTCTACGAGGCGCCACTTGTCGAAAACAGTGTCTGATCGCACGTTATCTTATTTAACGGATAAGATGCGTATCCTATATACTTCATTATTTTAACATATTTTTTTAATTACCTCAGAATACGCCATTCTAAGATGTGTTTGTACGGGAGATCGAGATGGGAGAAGAGAATGTTGAGAAGAGGGAGAGTAAATAGCCTCTCATTTCGCGGGGTGCTTGATTAATGTGAGTTTCCTTATTCTCGCTTCTCACAGCACAAGATACGTTTGGGTATGTTTGTCATGCAAGTACGTACCTACTTTGTACGTATAAGCTTTCTCAAAATCTGATATTACTTCAATTCCATAGTTAATATTTTTTTGTGAGGCGTCCTATTATTATTAGCGTCGAGTATATTATCGAGCAACATGATTAACGGATTTTCATACCTTGTGTAATCTAAATATCTCGACACGTTAGCGACGAATCTAGTACCCAAAGTTCTTGCGCCGGACGGCAAGATAATATCCAGAGATCGGTAGATCGTTTATTGTTATTTTCAATATTGCAAGAAAAATCCGAAAAAGCGACGCTTGAAACGAAAAGCGTCACTTACCCTCATCTCTCCCCAACACCCTCTTAACTGAACTCATCTTCGAACACATCTTAGAAGAGCGTATTTTTTATCCTGAGTTAATTCACATCGAGCAACGTCGTTTATTTTACAACGTTGACTCAAATCACTACAATCGGATCATCGACCCCCCCCCCTCAAGTTACCGCCATCTTTTTAATTAAAAATATCCGCAAAAAGATTTTTTAAATATGGAAATAATGAAGTAGGCGTGTTCTTCTTCGTTGTAAATAAGATAATGTGCTCTCTAAATTTTTTGGAGTGAAAATCCGGCTCATTTTCACTCTAATCATAGAGTCACTGATCAGTTCACTTCATGTGGAGTCAATATT
>QVNW01005670.1:0-12947 GCA_014825475.1 Pseudomyrmex flavicornis | reverse complement strand
ACGTCGTCGCGTCGCGTTACATCGTTCGCAGCAACCAGCAACATCCGACGAGCTCTCTCGCACAAGTGCATTAGGGTGCCGATGTACAATAAGCCTCCGGCACCTGTTACCGGTGACGGGCGCGTTATTCGCGCGCGGCGGAGAGTTAAAAGAGCCAGCTGCCTCGATCCTTAATTCGGTAGAGGCGGGGAAGGAAGAGGACGAGGGAAAAACGCGGACCGTCGGTATGTCACGTATTACATCGTTTTGCACTGCCGAATGTAATTTTAACGATCGACCGTCTTTTTCGGTTCTTGTTTTTTTCCGGGAAATCGAATTTCGCTTTCGCGTTTCGAAAAAAATTTTGTTCAAAAACAATCGCGTCAAATGTCGTTAATGACGGCGACCCGCCTAATGAGAAGTGAGTAAAAAGAGACTTTTCTTTCAAAAACTCGTGTGCGCGTATTATATAATTGCTCTATTAGATTGTTGTGTTGATCTAGTTTACGTCTTCAAGAATTTTCGAAACTGCATTTACACATACTTTAATCTGATGTGCATGTAGATCTTCCCCGAGTTTCTCTCTGTTCTCCCGAAGGAGAACCGGAATTAGGGACAGTCGTCTGCGCGCATATCACGTTCGATAATGTATCGAGGATTTGCAGAGGAAACCTGAATAATGGCAGATCCGCGGAATTAATGTGCGGCGGTAGGGCCTTCATGCGATATTTATTGTGCCGTCTCCGACGAACGATTCTTACGGCTACAACAGTGTGCGTGCGTGTGTGCGCACAAATAAAAAAAACAAATTTCACAAGTCCCGCAAAATTGACCTTGTTGGCGCGATGTTTTATTCACGGCTGCGTTACGTTCGCAGAGATGGAAGACTCTTCTCAAGTCTTTTGTCCGATTATTTTTTCCGGAAGACTCGATGCGTGTCTCTACGTGTCTAACATACAGTTAGAAAACTTCACCGCGGATCATTATTGATAAATATTTATTGCAACATTTTGCGCGTCTATTTGGAAACTTGTGTATTTTATGTAAAAAGAAATTCTTTTCGCGTTGTTTTTTTTTTAAACAAGCGATTTTGTATATATCTCCGGCTAGATTCGCGAGTGAGGGGAGCGCGGGCAAAATTCGCGTTAAAGGCAACGACCTTCGTAAACGCGACGTCTGCGCCCGACGGCGATGTCGAGCTGGACTTTTTGGAATTTTCTTGGTCGTTAAACACCCGTTGGAAGACGACGAGGGGGAGGGAAGTGGTGGTGCACGAGGGCGCGAATTACACCCTGTTTCGTGACAAGCACGACGAAGAAGGGAAGGCGGGCAAACACGGAGCGAGCGAAGTGCGCCGTATACACGCGCGCTCTCGACATTATGCGCGCTCGGTTCCTCGTTTGTCTCGCAGGCAAGAAGCATAGGCACAAACTGCGATCGATACGTCCCTGGAACGAGAGAGCCTACGAGGCCTCTCTTGCGCCCTCTCGCCTCTCCGCTCTCCCGTTTTACAGCTCCTCCGTCTGCGGCCCTGCCATGGAAAAAAGATTCAAATTGGCGACGAAAAGCATCGGATCGTTAATCGCTACGATTGCGGTTCGTAAGATTTAATCTCGCGAAACAATTTTTTTTTCCTGTCACAAAACTCTCATACACATTTTCCGAAAGAAAACTTTCTCACTTTATATATATATATATATTTTTTTTTCAAATTCAATTTACTTCAATTATCGTTTCACGTGTTCGGCAATATTTCGATGTTGCGATGGTCGAGCAACCAAGGTCGTCTTCGACGAAAAGGAAATATGTCGAAAAACACACGAGCTCGCGCGTAAATTGTTTTTTATCTCGGGCGACGAAAAATAAAAAGTAGAAAAAAAAAGAAAAAAAAATGGGGCGCCATTCGTTCGGGCCGGATGTTTCTGCTCCACGGCGGGCAATATATTTTTTCATTTCCGAGCCGCGCCGGCAACTCAACCGTGGCTAATATCGCCACATACGGTCGATAGTCTTCTGGCAAGAGAGAGAGTAGCGGCGGGGCGACGTCTGAATTTAATCTGTCCGATCGCGTATACGTTATTTAACACAATTGCGGATCGTTTGTCCGATCGTGGAAACTTCGCGCGCGCTTAAAGTTTCCGTCAAGTGTTTCTCTTTCTTTCAACTTGAAAAATGATACAACTGTACGACCGAGAAAATTTCTTTCGCATTTCTCACGTGTCGCGTTTCACTTGCTGCATTTCTTGTATCAAATTTTCAATATTTCTCTTCAATTGAAGATATTTTGTTGATAAAATTTTTTTTCCCTTTTTTTTTTTTTTTTTTTTTTTCTTCCAAACCGACCGAAATGGCTAATGTGCGCTTTTTACGTTGACATCTCACGCGAGTTTGAAATTAACGTTTTTTTTTCCCTCCACGTCTGTGATGTAAAACAGATAAAGACGCGCGGGGGACGTTTAATAATTCAAGCATTGAAAAACAAGGGACATAATGTTCATATTTCATTGGGAAAAAGGTTTTCCTGTTTTCCTGTGTAGCCGTGCGTCGCGTGGTATACTTTCCACTCTAACATATAGGCTGTCGGTGCAAAGAGACGACGAGACAGAAAGTGAGAAAGAGAGAGAGAGAGAGGCCAACGAGAGAAAGACGGGAGGGGGAGAAAGAGAGAAAGAGACTGCTTGCGGATCGATATTGACGCAGGGCCGTCGTGAAACCTTACGCCGACGTTGACGACGACGAAATTCACCCTTGCCGATGCGCGGCCCGAGCACGTTAGCGTTTCCCGGGAACTTTTTCTATCTCCTTCCTCTCTTTCAAATAAATTCGAAGCGTACGTCGTATCTCAATCTCGGCGTAAGTATCTGTTCCTTTGCACGCTGTGATTTCGCGGCGGCGGCAATCTTCTGTCGCGCTCTCTCTTGAAACACTTTCGCCACCGGTTGCCGAGAATTATCGCGTACGAATTAAGGAATTTCACGACTGGCTGATCAGTCGGTTTCCTCCATTTTCAAGCCCCACACCGTCGCGACTCGGCAAAATTTTTCGTTAGCGAGAAGAATTGTTGTTGTTGTTGTTGTTTTTTTTAATTCTCGCGTCAACCATTCGTCAAAGCGATTTTTCTCGCGAGAAAGTTATGGAAAATCAATATCGTACAAGAGTGGACGTGTTGATATATTCGCCGAGATACAAACACTGTGACTATTTATTTTCTGGTGTACAAAACTGGTTTTGATTTGGTCTCGTTCTGCAAAAAAAAAAAAAAAAAACATGTCGATATCGCGATATTGCAACGTCGAAATAACGTGTCGTCACATGCGCGAAACAAAAAAATTATCGCTTCGCGTCTTGTCAAATTACATTTACGTTCGAGAGATGCAACGTCATCGAGAGAGGGAGTATCTCTGGTTTTTTTTTTGTTTTTTTAAACATAATTGTCTTCCGCGAATTTTATATTTAAATTTTGTATTCAACTTGGACGAGAGAAAAAAAAAAAAAGAAAGTTGCAAGCAGAAGCTTCGTATGAAGTCGACCTTATTAGAGCGTCTTGCAGCGACTTTTCTTCTCTTTGTAGCTGCGCAAGCGCGAGCTCGAGAACAACACCGCGTTTGAAAACGGCGACTTCAATAAAATTGTTTATCCCCCGCTCAGTCTCGCAAGAGAACGTTCATATGTTCTCTTGCACAGAGAATTTCGCGCATGTCGTGAAGGTTGCGATCCAGAAAATGAAGTTTGGAACTCGCGACACTTTCCTTTCAGGAGTTCCATTAATGTGACGTCAAGAAGGAGGTAGTTTTAAGGATAAAGTGGAAAATTGAATCGCATTGATAACGGCAGGAAGATTCACTTAGCGTCGACAGCGATTTAACCTTTGCAGAGCACTTGCGAGCACGCGCGCGACGGACTCGAATCTGTTCTAGCGAAGAACATTTGAATTTTTGCTCGAACGACTTTCCCCGGAACGGTTTCTCTCTTCTCTCTCGTATTTTTCGCCGCTTTTATGCCGTTCACGGCGATTCTCGAACGATGAAAGATCGTCGCGCGCGACCAAGTTTTGGGGAGGGCAGTTCGAGAAACATATATATACGAGCAATTTTTGAAAAATGTATCCCCATAAATTCTTTAAAACTAGAAGGAGAACGCGTAATTCCCCGACGTGTTTGCTCGAAGATGCTTTAAAGAAAAATTCCGTCGTCCCGCTCTCCTGAGCTGATTCTTGTTGTTAAAAACCAGGCGGCATGATTTGTAATGCCAGCTACGTACGTCATCCCCCAACTGCTGTATATATTTCGCCTTTCGTTCTCTGATGTAGAAAAATGGATTTCGCGTTCGTGTCCGAGGAGGATGCATGTACCACCGTCACATCCGCGAAGTTTCGACGCGCCCGGCCTACCGGGTGGTCGGAAAAACTTTTCGCGCTTACACACGCCCGCCTCCGGGAGTTGTGCGGCAGACAGGTTTGGGAGGGAGAGACGCGCATTTAAAGTTGTATTGAATTTCTACATATCTCACCGACACGTGTTCGGTGCGCTTCCGGTTTATGACGTCAACTTCCTTACACACGCGCCCGCCCTGTTTTTCGTGTTTCGCCCTCCACCCCGTTCGTTTTTCGCTTTGTTCCCCGTCGTCCGTTTTCGCCGTTTATAGCTGCAGATTACGTATACACGTTTTGATGGAAAACGGCAAAATCTGTTTATATCCGTGGAATATCTGTTTATATTGTTTTCACGTAATGAATCGCCAGTTTCGCTCGTGAAAAAATTTATTATCGATGTATATTTCGCTCTTACGTGAAAATATAGTGCGCGCACGTACGTAAATACGTAACGGAGAAATGCATCATGTTGATCAAAAAGCGCAAGCAACTACTGCTTCCCGCGAAGAATGTATATACAAGATTAATGGATTTCGCAATTTTTTTTTTTTTTTTTTTTTTTTTTTTTTTTTGTAACGTGTATACGTAGAGCCTCGCGCGTATATCCACCACAAGCGATAGAGGAAATTATACCACATCAACTCGAGGGTGATATCGATCGCGGCTCATTCCGCGAAGAAAATGTTTCGCGTGTGCAGTCGCGGAAAATTCTGCGATACGTGACACAGAGAGAGTCTCGGGGGAGAGGCGGTTCGTCATCGCGACGAAGAGTCGGTCAAATTCCGCGATACAAAGAGGATCCGAGAAAAGTGCGTCTCAATCGATCAAGATTCGGCGGAATGGTTTTTTTTTCCATCGAAAGATACGCGCGTGTGATGGGAAATTCGGCGCGCGCGACGCGCACGTGGTGGCGGAGTAAAGGAAGTTCGCGAGTTTCGTGCGCAGTAATTCGCGGAATGCGGGCGAGGAAATTGCGTCTTCGGCGTAACGTTCGCGCGGCTCGCGGAATTTCCCTCCCGTAAATTTCGCATCGCGCACCTGACCGTCGACGGAGAGGTCGACGAACTTTCTCGGAGCCGAGAGAGTGTTTGAGGGTAATTCTCGAAGTGTACCGCTACTATACTTGAAGCGTTTGATGCGGATCGGTCGAGTGGCCGAAACGTACACCTTGTCGAAAATATATAACGTGTACATACACGCTCGCGCACACGTGCAAGTCCTTCCCAAAATCGGGGGAGGAGAGATCTGTTGCAACGTAATTCCGAAGAGCGCTCGTCGTCTCTCTCCGCGCTACCGATTGATTCGCTTTATAAGTCGCGTGCTACGGGAAGCGTAGAATATTAAAATCTCTCTTTATTCTCTCTCTAAGATAGAGAAAGAGAGAGCGAAATTTCGACAATACCAAAGTTCGCCGGAATAGCGGCGAGATGAGAGATTTCAGTGACGAGGACAAATTTGAGGAAAACTTTCGAGAAACCGTCTGCTCCTCAAGAATGGAAATCCCTTCTGTCGGGACGTGAAATTGCGAACTTGAAAATTTCTCCGGACGCTTTTGCGGTGGCGGCGAGCGACGACGTTTCTTCCGAGACTTTTCCCCGAGCGCGCGCGCGCGCTTCTCCGCGTAAATATTTTTTCGCGATCCGGGGGGAGAGAGGTGTAAGTGATGGGGCGGGACGGCGGTGTGTGAAATGAGGTAGCGCGGAATGAGAAACGGCGGGATGTATCATTCGTCCCCGTCTGTCTGTGCGCGAAAGCTCACTACTGCGCTCTCGAGGAACGGAGTGTCGAGCCCGCGGTCGGAATTTTTCAAGCGGACCGGTGAAATGTTTTCGGCCCGTCGCAATCTTTCAACGTGCGCGAGCGAAAGGATTTTCCCGCACGAACGAATCTTTCACTCGCGCGCTGTCGATGTATCACGCTTCGTTCTTTTCCTCAGATATTCCCAAACGAATATCCTTGTACGTTTTTAAATCGCAAACGAATAATATGGCGAACCAATTGGGTAGCGCCGCGCTAGTTGCGTACATCTCCAGTCCAGAGACGAAACTTTTCTCGATCGAGTACGCGCACGACTAACTCGCGACAACTTCGCGAGAAGAAGTTCAGAAGTTTAGTTTTTCTCTTGGTCGAGAAGTAATATCGCTGCTATCTCGTCACACGTTTGAGAATACGATAAATTTGTATATCAACCCTTCGCATACGGACTCCAAAAATAACGACTGTAAGCAACGCGGACTGGGTCTGTGAGATCCACGCGACTTTAAAATCGAATTTCTTCGTGAAAAGTCAATATTTTTTCATGTTGTTTTGTTTTTAATCAAAAGTTTCGACAATTCTTCGTCGATCAAAAAAACGAAAAACCAAATTATAGAGAAAAATCTCTAGTAGTTTCGAAGATGGCGTTTAAAAATAACTAATTAACTTAATTTTTCCTCGAGACATCGGTTTAAGATTTTTGATTGTGGGTCTGCGAGAAGTTAATTAACAAATAACGTGATTTGTTTGTGAAGCAAACTTATTTTATTGAGGAAACGATATTACAATTTTCGAGGAGCTGTAACGCAATCTTGTTGATGACGGATTTACATACTTCTCTTGTTCTGTGTATAAAATGTTTACGAAACACACACACACACACACACATAATCACTTCAATTCATTCTCAGGAAGCGGTGAAATCAAAGCAATCTCCCCACACGAAGAGACAAAACGCGCGGCGGTTCGCCGCGTGTAATGCAACAGTTGTACATCCCCTCAGTTATTCCGTTTCTCGCGAAGCTTAATTTGAATAACGCACGCGTGCACACACAGCAGGAGCGTCCTCCCGACGTGGAACAATGTCGAATAATTTATTCGCACGGACCGACCGACCGCGCGCGGCGGATTACGTCGTCGTCGCGATAAACTTGGCGGTTTTGCGCGCAGACGTTGGTATATAGTCAGCGAATTGGAAATCGATGATGTGTCGGCCAAGTGGTCTCGGTACACGTATACGGTACAGCAGAGCAATATGTATTGTGTGCGTGTGCCTGTGTGTGTATGTGGATCAACTATAAGCATGTTTGCACGCGAGTCGTCCGAGCGAGGCGCGATCGCTTTGAAAACGGTCACCGTCGTGGGAGTATAAGAGTCGGGCACGTTTAAATATAAAGAGATGTGTCCACCAGGCGGGTAATCACGGGAACGATAGAGCGTGTCACATGTTATTTTTCGTCGTGTGCATGTGTGCACACATTATTAAACACCGTTCACTGAACAATTGCGACAATGGTGAAAATTGTTCGACTGGCGTTCGTATCGTTCGCATTATTGACACGCGCTTTGACGTTCGATACCCGCCGCGTGTCTTCCTCGAATAACGTCCCGTGTCAAGCACTTGGAGTGCTTTTGATTCGAAAACACAAATCGCGACTCCCGATATTTTTGTCGTGGCGCGATTTCGAAAACCCCTTTTGTTCTCGGTATTAAATTGCGTAATAAAATATAACACGGTAAAATAATGTAAAAAAAAAAAAAAATATTATTAATCTCTTAATAGGGAAATTAATTTCTGTTTACGCGAAAATGACTCGTTTCACAGTGGAGAGGTTTTTCTTTGCAATGGCAAACAATTGGAAAAATATTTTAGAAAATACGTCATAATCTGACACTCAGACTTAAACAAAAAAAAAAGTTCTTTTTAAATATAAAAAATTGGTAGCAACATATGTGAAATTATTTTGCTGTGTAACGATAGTCCTTGAAGCATTGAAGTACACAAAGTAACGCGCGCGCGATACAAAAATCTCGACTTTTTTCTCAAACATTTTGAATAGCACAAAGTGCATCTTCTGGTTGCTCTTGAAAAAAATAACGTAAAATGTAATGCCGCAGTAGAAATTAATTTTTGAAGCTCCGTGACAAAAACAATTTCGTCAAAATAACTCGTTAATTTTCACAATTTTCTCTTTTTTTTAATTTCAGGTACGTATAAACAAGCCGTCACGAGTGTATTTCGTCTCTGATGTTCTTGGATAACAAGCCGTGAGTACGCTTGATTGTGTAAACTTGTTTTGGAAAATAATTAAAAATCTTTGTTCAAAAAAAACTCGCGCGCTATTAACGCGATTGAAATTGCGTCTGTGGAATCTTCTGTGTGTATATATTTTTTTTTGTCGAGAAAAAAAAGTGTCATTAGCCGGTCGTAGATCCGCTTTGAGCCAACAAGAAAAAGATTACTCTCGGACACCCGAACTCGGATAAAAGTACTACTTCCTTCTCGTTCTTCCGCGCAATTCGCGCGCAGCTTTTGTCACTCTTAATTGCAGCTTCTCTGCAATTGAAAGTTTAATATCGCCAGACGCTATAAAGGCGCATACTTTTGCGCGCGCCACCCATATTCTTTGATCTCGACTTTCGCACGCACTCAAACCTGTCCCTTATCATATCTCCGTCTTCATTAAACAGCGACTACGTCGTATTCTTGCATTTTTCACGACCGAGGACGAGTCTGCTACTGTTTGCGGAAACCGTTTAGCTCCGTTCTTCCCTCTTTCTCTCTTCTTCCTCCTTTGTAATTTTCAGAAAGCTTTTCTCATGACACTTCATATTCGTGATTTTCATTTTTTTTTCCTCGATATTTTCTCCGCCGAGATATGTTTCTCGATTTGATAGTTTTGTCATTCTCTTGTGTGGTAATATCGACTCTCGATCTTCTTGCGATTTAACATTTAATTTATGATGATTGCTGGAATATAAAAATTTCATAAGAATCGCAAAAACTATTTAATATTACGGTTTCGCGTTACATTAAACTGCGGAAGTTGCGTTTATTCGAAAACGTAAAAAAATCGACGTTTCAAACATGAATAAATAATTCGTTTCTTTAAATTTGTGTAATAGATTTCATTTCTAAAAAAAGGAGACTAACGCGCACATGTCGGTGGTGCTTCTTCACACAACGAAGCAAATTCCCAATTAAGTATTTAAGATCGATACGCGAGCCAATGTGCCGCGAATGCAATTGTATATATTTACTTTCTCTTAAACATGTAAATTAATACGCAATTAATGGAAATTCGAATTGAATTTACTTCGAAAATTCACGCAAAATATGCTTGGTTTGCATCTCATATACGTGAAACATCCAATTTAACCTTTCCTCAAAATAAATAAATAAATAAACGAAGAATTCTCTCGTTCTAACGAGATACCACGAGTTGAATATCGAGCGACCGACATGTGCACATCGCAACCGACGCGCGGCGGCGAGGTGCACATGTTGTAACCCATTTAAAGCCGTGTGACGAAAATTAGCGGTTACCTGTCTGTCATCGTCACGTCTTATGATCTTCCGACGAGCGAGCTACGCGCGCTCAGTTGACACGAGAGAGGGTTGAAACGAGAGAGTAGGTACGTACCTACTTCTCTCTCTCTCTCTCTCTCTCTCTCTCTCTCTCTCTCTCTCGCTCTCGCGCGCGGTTATAATTTTCCTTGGTCTCGGAGAGATCGGTGGCGCAGCGAATATATTCGCGCGGCTCTTTAAATACTTATCTGCACAAGTAGGTCGTTTGAGTGAGTTTGACCTACCGGCGATATAGATGACGACGACAACGACGACGACGACGGGAGGAAGTACTTAAAATGGAAAGAGAGACCTAAACCGGTCACCTTTTTATTGAGAAGACCTTTTCACAGCGTAGATAAAAATCTCTCTCTCTCTCTCTCTCTCTCTCTCGCTCGCGAAAGTTTAATCAATATCGTTGTGCGTATAAATTTCTGAGCTCGGCTTTTTCCTCGGCAAAAAAAAAAAAAGCAATTCTCTTTCCTTCTTCATCCGGTATGTATCGGTCAAAAAGTTCAGTAATCAAGCGCGATAAGCGTGAAACGCTACGCCCTTGCTTTCCTCCGCGAGGGAAAAGGCTGCTCTGAATGAATAAAGTTTTGTGCGTTGAATGACACAAAGCTTCGTAGCTGCTGCTGAAAAAAAAAAGTGCACTCTTCGATCTTTCAAGCGGGGTTTTTTTCACGAGAGATACTTGGAGATGTTTAATTTTGAAAGACAAGAACGAATCGATGCGAAACGCGATGAGAAATTATATCGCGCGCGATATAACGATTCTCGAAAGAGTATCGAGCCGTTCGGCGTTGGTCAGCCACCTTGGAGGGTTCGCGCAGCAGGTGCTTGGTCGCGGATAGGTCCCGGTGATATGGTAGGTCGGTATAATCCACGACGGCGGGTTGCAGCTGCACGCGAGGAGAGGGTTAGCGGCGGCACACGAGGAGGGGGAGGGGGGTGAGAACCAGCCGCCGGCCCCGAGTCGAGGGGGTCGAGCTCGCCCGATGGGGGGAAGCCAGCGCGCAAAGGTGGCGTCGGCGTCGCGACGCCCGGAGAGAGTCAGTCACCAGCCGACCTCAACGCGCCGCGTAACCTCACTTCGACCTAGTGAAGCGCGCGCGCGCTCTGTTCGTGCTTGGTAACACAGTGGTGTGCTCCCCCACGTTCGGGGGATTTTTTCTACGGATCTGATAAAATCGTGAGATATATCGCGAATTCGCGCTTCGTTCGAATTATCCGCCGAAAATGTCGCCGCGAAACGACGAAAAACCGCGTCGGCTCGTGAGATCGACGGGACGACGACGACGACGCGCGTCGTGAGATCGAACGCGAATCGCGCGTCGTGCTGGAACCCTGGCGCCACTCGTGGTTCTCGTCCAATTCGGTGACAGAAGAATTCGCAAGCAGTCGCGTCGTCCCTCCGCTCGAACTCGCGTCTCTCAGAAAACAGGCGAACTCCTAGTCGGTTTCCTTCGTCGTCGTCGCTCGAGTGAGTTTGGATCCGAGTTTCTTGCGCGCGTCATACATTACCATATATCGGGTGATGTACGTGCAACTCTCTTGCTACAGCGCCCTTCGACCTTTTCTCTCTCTCTCTCTCTCTGCGTGACCGAAAAAACACGACTCACGAAAAACACACGCGGGGGACTCGCGATTCCATCGCTATATGCGGCGGGATATCGCAAAGAACACAGACACACACACACACACACACACACGGTTGTCGCCCGACTCGCGAAGTGGGTCACGCGAGTTTTTCTCTCCCGCGGATTCGCACGACTCGTCGCGGGTGATCGGCGCGGGGTACGGCTGGTACCGACCGCCGATCGCTGTAATTTTTTCTCGGATCCGAATCGTCGCAAAAGAGTGCTTTGACCGAGCACCATGCGTCGACCCGGGTATATCCGCGTGACCCGGCGACCCAACGTAGCAGTGGTAGCTGAGGTCACTGGATACCCCGCCCCGGATGCTCAGAAAATTCTTCTTCCCCCGCGCTTCTTTTCGTTTCTTGTCAATTTGCAGTTGCTCTCGCGGTACGACGTGCGTCCAACTTTCCGTCATATTTCTTTGTTTTTTTTTTTTTTTGTATGAAAGAAGATGCCACTTACAAAACATTTGTAAATCTTTACTGGTTTCACGGTTGGCGCGACGCAACCTGAGATCTGCGTGGCGATCGGAGTGTTGCAAGAGACTTGAAGTCTCGTCACGATGTTGTAATCGTTGCGTAACAAATAATTAAAGATAATGGAGAGACGGATTTGCAATTTGCAGATTTAATTACGAGCCATATATTTCGTAATTTGACAAAATTGCAATTAGCGTTTCCGGTATCTCGGAGAGACTTGTACAAGTTTTGCATGCCGCGTTGTTTCACAATATTTCGCGCGTCGTCGAGAAAAACTCGTTTTGCGAGCTCGCGACGAGCGTAATTTTCATTCTTTGCACAAAGGTGTTCCGGACAGTACGTTGTCCCGAGAGAGCACGTGTTTGAATATCGAATGTACGCGCGATAAAAAACAAAACGCGCTCGCAACTCTTTCTCCAGAATGCGACGTTGACTCGCTGCAATTATTTAACGATATAATTAATTGCAACACACATCGATGGCAATATCCATATAGACAGACGCATTCGCTTTGGGCGTTCACGCGCTTTGAGCGCGCCGGTCCATCTTCGTTCCACATTTCAAAAAGCGATGAAAAAGACCGACGCGCTTAAGGCGCGCGTAAACGCCCAAGGCAAAACGCATCCAATATATCAATTTTTTAATTTTCAACATCGATTTTCTCAAAAGCCGAGTCTCGCGCGACCACAAATTTTATTCCATCTTTTTGATTTATTTTGGCACGAAGAATCGTCTCTTTTCCGGTTGCTTTACCATGTTCTGCGCATGCAGAAAAAAAAAGTGCATTATAAATGAAAACAATTTCACATAGTCGTGCGTAATAAATAAGATGTAATTAATTATCATTTATCTATCTCGAATTATCAGGCGCGCCCCTCACTTGATAATTCGTAAAACAAAAGAGGCTGCGATTGAATTACACACGAAACTCAAAGTATATTAATTTTTAATAAAATTTTAATTACAAGTTTTTTTTTTTTTAGAATCTGTTTTACAATTTTATCCGAAAACAATATTATCAATAATTGCATTCATCCGATATTCCTCCTCCGCTGCGATCCAGTGCGCGGAACCGATGAATTATTATTGTTCGCGCGCGCACAAGCACACGCTATTATTTGCGATTCGCTCGCGCGATTACACCGCGTCGTCGT
>QVNW01005669.1:0-11189 GCA_014825475.1 Pseudomyrmex flavicornis | reverse complement strand
AATACGGGTCTCTTATTTTTAGCTACTTTACAACATATTCAAAGCTCATGAAAATCGGAGAGGGACACTTGCGTCACTTCCCTTGTTAGTGTTACACAAAGATTTACAAATGCTGCTTAAAAAACATAAAATTTTGATTAGAATTACTTAACATTATGCATTTAAATGTATTGTTAAATGTATAATAGATTTTATAGAAGATTATAATGTTAGAAAACAACTTATGATTTCTGTTAGTGATCTTCCACATCATCTTTGAAGTTCCACTAATAGCGCGTTAGGTTTTTCACAGTGGATCTTTGCCTGAAGCTTTATTATACTATTTAATAACATGTGTCTTTTAATGACGTGCAAATGAGCCAACACAAGATCGAATACTGAGTGTTCGTGTATTGGAGAAAAATCTGTATTAAAAGCCAAACGTTTCGATCGACCCTTGAATTGAGTCTTCTTCAATAGCAAAATATGTCTAGATATAATGACAAAGTTTATTTTATGTGATTTGCCAGTAACACCGCAATTAAACATTGTTTAAATTAATTTAACAAATTACAAACTCACCGCACATTAGTCTTATTGTTAGCTGCGCGTCTGCATTTAGTTCTGGTACGACATAGAATAAATTCTTGCTTAGAGTCTTTAAAATTCATTTAAACATCGTGAAAATTGAAATTTTCTATTTGAGAAGAAAAAAGAAAGAAATCGTCGTCTGCTAAAGATGACCATGGTGATATCTACCTGTAAATAAACAAAACACTGACGCACAGCTATTACAATTCGATTAATATATATCTTTTTCTCTACCACAGATCAATGTCAACCTGTTTATCGGAGTAATACAACAAGAACGAACATACTTATTTGATTTTATAATATTCTAGAAATAAAAAATAAGGTTCTAATTTTTTGGTATCTGACATTGATAGCATTTGTCTGAAGTTTAACAATGTGTTTATGTAGAGCATTTCTGAAATTAATGGTTTTCATGATCTAAAACGCGCACGTTTTTCCAATCAAAATCGTTATTATTTTTCAGTCATCTATGTTCTGTCACAACCGAAGCAGTTTCAAAATTTCTTGTCGACTTAGTTTTTGTGTTCTGTAATCCTAGTTTTTAATTTTCGCTTCGTCTGATCTACATACGATGTGTTGCACATAGCGCATTCAATGCAATATACAATGTTATTGTTGCAATCGTGATCTATGGAGTCTTTAAAAACCTTGATGAGAAATTACTAAGTTTATTAATACTGCCAAATGTCAATGAGATATTCTCTTTTTAATAGATTTACACAACACGTCAAATAGTTTTTTTTTACATATAGTATCACGAATAAAACCTTCTCTGAGTTTTCTGAGTAATCTCTGATATTGTTTCTGATGTTGTTCCTTTGTTAGATTTATTATTTAATTTGTTATTAATAAAAAACTTGATACTGTTATATATAATATTGAATATTAGGTGTAGAGGATAGTTCTTCATAAGTAAAATGTTTATTGTGAGTTTCAGATTTTTTAAGTAAAATTAAAGATGTAATAAAAAAAAACCTTTGTCCACCATATTATAACAGTGTCAATTTTTTGAGATGTTTTAGAGTGTGTTGAGAAAACGTTTAAATATCTACCGGAGAATGTCTCTTTGTAATACCAATCGAAAATGTTTTTTTTTTTTTTTTTATTCTCGAGAACAATTAGTTTGACATCTAAAAAGTGTTGTCAGTTTGAGTTTCTATGGTGAATCGTAATTTATTATAATGTAATTGTTAAATCTATTTAACAGGTTATGCAATTCATTTAGAAGGGCCGTTAAAATTAAGTCATCGACATATCTATAATAAAAAGACGGTACAGCGCTGCATTAAACTTCCATATGTGAAGTACATGAATTTTATATTTTTTGTTCAACAATCGAATCTATAAAAAACACTCACGAGATGCCAATAGGTTCTTCTCTATCGCCAGTCATTGCGAATTTGATTCATCACGCAGGATTTGGAGTCATCAATTTAAAAAAAAATTATCGTTTATTCCGTCTTTTTATTATAGATATGTCGATGACTTAATTAAGGTGGTGCACTCATGGACATGCGCTAGCTTACGGGGCAGAATAGCGATCGTAAAAACTCTTATGGACCTGGTTCTCAAGCTTCTCTCTGATAATAATGACGTTTCTGAATATAAATTTCACACACATTTTCGTTTATCTTCCATTATCTCCATTCAGAAGCCACAGACCAAAAAACGTAAGAATACTTTTCTTTAAAATGTTTAATTCTAAATCGAGTAAGACTAAAACAAAATTGATCGGTTCAGTCCGTTATTGAAATATTGCTCTGTGAAAATCTCCGCTCTCTTTCATTACCTGAATTTCGCGTATAAGAGGCACGAGGTGTGCCTCGTGCAGTTCGAGCATGAACGTTGTGCATGAACTTGGCGCGAGGCACTACCGTGCCTCTTGACAATAGGAAGTGTCAGGAGAGCTGCTTGTTCTGCTGAACAGTACGCTACGCAGTAAATCACCTGATTAACTGATGCCACATGCGCTGTTGCCATGTTTTCTTCATAACTCTAGCTAAGAACAGCCATGTTTTTGGTGTGTGGTTTAATTTAACAATAATTTTTGCTTTTAATTGCATGGAAAGATCCTTTCATCTTGTACACAGTGATTTCAAAATTCTTAATCTACCAGTACAAATTTTTTCAACTGTGTCATTTTTATCTTTTTTTAACTTTTTTTTGTTAAAATATGAGTCCCATAAGAACATATGTTGAAAGTCTGCAATTACCGAGTTTTCAACAACGATTTTCTCAAAATTTTTTATGGAAACAATAACAAATAATGAAAAAATTTTATTTTATGACCAAGAACAAGATTCTCAAGTTTCAAAATCTTTTTTTAAAAAGGTTCCAAATTTCCTTAAGATGTTCTTAAGATTATTTCAATAAGACGATTCATAGAGACTTTTAGATGAACTTAAGACAATCTTAAATATAAAAGATTGGAATACCACTATGATCTTAAGTTTATGATCTTAAATCTAATCTATTAAAATCTGCAAAACAATCTTGAGATTTTAAAGACAAAAAACCTCATAACATAAGAATGAGTAAGCGGAATATCTAAGTATAGCAAGATATGTTATTGAAATTCAGTATGCTTGCATTTGTAATAAAATTTTTTTTAATGAAATTAAATAATGAAATTTTCTGGAATAGAATGATACAACAGCGCATATAGTGCGTTCCACAAACGCAGCCTTTATATCATTTTACAACTTATTTAGCAGTAAATTATTATTTACTTTTTTCTGTTCTACGTGCAGAATTTATCATTAATGACAATGTGTATTTATAATTATTGATAATAACAGTGTGTAATATTTTTATTTATAATATTTATTTAGGAAGGTAAAAACAATGAAAAATTCGATTCTCATCCAAAACATCCTGAAGATTTGCCATCGTATATTTTAGTTCATAATGGTTGGTATGATGGATTGTATTTAGTGACTTCACTATTTCTGCTCTCTCTGGCATTTGTAGAAGAACCCGCTTTGCCATTATTCAAAGTATGTTGCAAATAAATAAACGATGATATGATTTTCTCGATCAAGATCAGTGTTACTTATACACTTTGCTTCAGGTACCAGTATGGGCACATGGTACAGCAGAATTAATTGCCTTAACCATTATCAGTGTGGAATTGGCTTTAAAGTTGCGATGGACAGGCTGGGACCCTATGCTAAAACACAAACGTACAATGTTTAAAGTAAGAAAAACTCTTTATAACTTGAAATCTATATATCTGAACAGAAATACGTCTACATATCTGAAGCAGAAATACATCGATAGAAAACATATGTTAATATGTTAAACAGGATATTTACATAATCCGAACAGTTGCTCGTTCATACGAGCGATAATTATTCACTCTCATTATTAGTGATGATATAAGAATATCAGACAATATTTACATTCATTAGCAATAAACAACATATCCAAAGAGAGATGATAATACAAACTGCAACAAATATATAATAACTTATTAGATTACTTACATAATAAGTTATCAAGGTATAATGTCAGACATATCACAATATTCATAAAATAATAATTAACATTATAATAACGGCTCGAAGAAACAAATTATATAAGAAGGAAAAAACCAGAGACCTGTGATCTAGGTTAGAAGTGGACGTTCAAATGTGACATACAATGCAGTATATTCTGGACGTTTCGATCAATATTTATTGGTGATTATCTTCAGCACTGTTTACAATATATAAAAAGTAAATAAAAATATGAAAAATATCCCTTAGAAAAAAAGACATATAAATTACATATAAAATATGAATAACTATGTACGCACCTAGCTCGACTAATCATCACAAAGACCGCTCGATACAAGCCGGCAAGTATAACGAGTCAGAACAACAGATAATATAAGCATGCTAAACATCAAAGTATGATGTCTATGCATTAAAGGTCTACATAAAGAAACGAACGACAGTCTGTTGTTAATCGAACACCGTAGTGATCTTGGCCATGATTTCCAGTAAAATAAAGTTGAAATTTTAGACAAAGAACAGTTTTACACAAGAGATTAATCTCAGAAATGTTGCATATAAAAACACAAAAGACGAGTGTCAATCTAATGAAAGATACCGAACTTCTTGATGCTATTTCCTGTTCTTAGGAAGCTTTATTAGTCACGTGTTGTTTTTCCTCTCCTCCCTCTCTCTGTTTCTCGAGTTTGATTTTGATTTCATGCGTTATTTCCGATACCTCTCATACATGTATCATATGTGTTGTAAGACGGTCATGCTTTGTTTTCTTGTGTGTTGGCGAGTGCTATGACATTTCAATCCGGTTTTAATCTCACAGTTATAAGTAAGTGTCATTTATCTTTATTTATTTATTCATTTCTTACATTTTTTATATTTTTATCAATTGACCTTTTATTTATTCTATTGACTCTTAGATTTTTATAATTTGACTTTTTATACATATTGACTTTTTCTATTGACTCAAAAAAATTTTATCGCATTACTAATTAACTTTATATTATTTATTCTTATATTTATTTATTCTTAATTTTGATTTTTTGATGTAGACCTTCGATACATAGACATCATACTTTGATGTTTAGTATGTCTGTTATCTGTTGTTTTGATTCGTTGTACTTGCCGGCTTGTATCGAGCGGTCTTTGTGATAACTAGTCGAGCTAGGTGCGTATATAGTTATTCATATTGTATATGTAATTTATATGTCTTTTTTTCTAAGGGATATTTTTCATATTTTTATTTACTTTTTATATATTGTAAACAGTGCTGAAGATGATCATCAAATATTGATCAAAACGTCCGGAATACTGCGTTCTAACCTAACCTAAACCTAGATCACAGGCTCTCTGGTTTTTCCCTTCTTATAACTCATAAAATAAACTGAAGATGACATATGATTTTTATAAAAAATACGATAATATCTTATAATTCTCTTATATGTATCAATATCTGTTTCAGTGTATTACTTTATTTATTATGTTTTTGGAAGCTATGACAGTTTTGGCACGACAATCATCACATTTTCGCGTGACACGCGCCTTTAGACCTATGTTTCTAATAGATACTAAATATCTCGGAGGCGTAAGAAGATTTATAAGACAGATATTTCTCACATTACCGCCTATTTTAGACATGCTAGGACTTTTGTTTTTCTTGATCACTATATATACAATATTGGGCTATTATATGTTCAGCGAAATGAACAGAAATTTTTCCACATTGCAAAATAGCTTCGTCAGTCTGTTTGTTCTTCTTACCACTGCTAAGTGAGTGTAGTCTTTCTCTCTTGATATAATTAATTTTTTAAATCTATTAATTCACATACTAAATATCAACTTATAGTTTTCCGGATATAATGATGCCGTCGTACTCACAAAATAAGTGGTATGCAATATATTTTGTATCTTATTTGTGTACCATGTTGTATGTGATGATGAATCTGATGTTAGCAGTGGTCAATGAGACGTTCACGTCTCGTGAACGCGACAAATTTAAGAAATTGTTTTTGCATAAAAGAAAAGCATGTCAACACGCTTTTAAACTTCTAGTTTCCAAACAAGAGCCAGACAGAATACGATTTCGTCAATTTCAAGGTTTGATGCGATATCATGCTCCGAACAAATGTAAGTGCATATAATTATGTAAGTATATATAATTATTAAGTTTTTACAAAATTTAATAGCTAATTATCAAATTTATTTGGCCCAATACAAAAAGTATATTGAAGTTTCATGTCATGCAGTATTATGAGTTAATAAATACAGTATTATGAGTTAATAAAATAAACTTATTAAAATGAAATATTATAAGTTTACGATATTTAATCAAACTAGTTTTATAACAGTAATGATAATGTTACATATATTTTATAGCTATACGAGATATTGTTTTAATGTTTTGTCATATGAATACATCGAAAAATGGTGCTTTGACTCGTGAAGAATTCTTGTCAATTTATGATGCTACAAAACTTCAATGGAATTTACAATACACTAACTTACCATGGTATCACACCACGTGGTGGCCCTTGCAAATACTATGCACTGCTATTCATTCTGTTATTAAATGGTCATTCTTTGAAACATTAGTGTGTAAGTAAATGATTATTTAAAATTTTGAGATATTTTGTATATGATTTTATTGCATTAAATTATTAAACATTAAATTTGTTCGTACATACAATGCTGCAGATGTGATTATTGCCGGTAACTCTATTGCTATGATAATAAGAATTATAGAACCAAGTAATAATCTTGAAGAATCAGTCTATAAATTTGCCGCATCTTGGGATACTATTTTGTTTGGAGGACGTAAGTAAAAATGATTTACAATTAATAAAATATGTACGCAGAAGTGTCCAGTTATAGTTGATACTTAACTGGGAAAATTTGATGTAAAACAGCTGATTTGGTTATTTGATTTCTTAGTAACTTGGGCATCTTCAATATCGATATGCCGTTCTTTGTTTTTTAAAATGGTGTAAAAAAACGAACCTACAATTTTAAGTGGTTTCTGAATCTGAATTTCTTTGAATCATTATTTAATTGTCAACTAATGATTAATTATTTAAAATATGAAAAATTGCCAATAGAATACTGTTATCTAAATCACTTATTCATATCAGACACGTGCTCAACGTCGTTTGACTATTATGATCAAACAGAAATTGATATGTTCAATGTGATAGACCGTTTGACACTAGCTTGTCTTCGCATAGTCAAAGAGAATCTTATATTGTCTTTTCATTTCTTATTGTCTTTTCTTACAACTCTAGACAGCACAAAAGTCCGAGAGACATCTTAGTGTTTAGCCATTTTCTGGAAGTCTTTCCGATGTCTTCCGGATTTTTGTGTTGTTTGGAAGAAATTTTGCTATTGGTTAGTATCACTATCCACTTTTGTAGATAGTGAATGTAACTACTATGTAGTAGTTTTTCTGATATAACATTATTTAGAATCCGTACCACATCCACTTTTTATCTCAATAAGTTGCTAATAATTTGTTGATTCGATTTTATGCTACATCCATAATTTGTGAAAAGTAATTTTTTTCTATACGTATGTGATGAGTAAATATGACAATAACGGACCACCCTCCGATCAACTTGAGCTTTACATATGTTATCAAGGACATTATCTTAAGTGACATGCAAAAGGTTTTAGCCGTGGCTCGTTGTTTATTAAAAAGTTATTAACAAAAACAGTTTTATAAATGAACTCTTATTTTTCGATTTCATGTACATTTTCTTCGTGTTATAAGTGTGTAGGCAGGGGGATGCTGCGCCCTCCCACAAGAAAGGCTTTGCCTTCTGCAGGGGAGGAGCTACGTCTTTCCACCTGCACCGCTCCTGAGCTACAATGCTTTATTACTAAAACTTTTTTTGTTAATAAATTTTTAAACTTTTTAGATTTTTTTGGTATTTGGTTTCTCAAAAAAATCACGTACGCAAAATGATAAGCTCAAGAAGGAGTGCAGGTGGAAGGGCGTAGCCCCTCTCCTGCAGGAAGGCGAAACCCCTTTTGTAGAGAGGTTTCGCAGCCTCCTTCTTCTGCCTACACACTTACAATACAAAAAAAATGTACATGGAATCGAAAAATAAGAGTTCATTTATAAAACTTTTTTTGTTAATAACTTTCTAATAAACAACGAGCGACAGCTAAAACCTTTTGCATGTCACTTAGGACAATGTCCTTGATAACATATGTGAAGCTCAAGTTGATCGGAAGATGATCCGTTATTTTCAATATTTACTGAAAAAACGATACGACGACCGCTTTCGGATTTCTTTATGGCGCAGCCCAAAGCATTCAAATTGCATAATAAATAATGAAAAAAAGAGCGTATTAAGAATAAGTAAAACATGTAACACTCTTACGCAGCGCTACGAAGAGCAGCGGAATATAATTGGGAGAACTTTGTGACAAGCAGCATGAAACAACTTGTGTAACAACTAAGCGGACACTACTGTATATCTAAACATTCTAAATTAAAAGAAAGAAAAAAGTGAAATTTTTAATACAATTTGCAAAAATGCTTGTAATTTTTGAATTAAAATAAATAATTAAAAAATAATAGGCAATAGGAGCTACTAAAAATATGATTAAAATTGTCGAATTTCTTTTTCTTTTATTCTTTAAAATAACAACAATTTTGGCCAATATTTTGGGTCTTTTTCAAGCGGACAAATAAATAAACTTAGTTATATTATTTTATTTCTGAATAACTTTAATGATATATACGAACAAAAAATTAATAACGTGCTTGCTGTTACAAAGTGATAGAAAGATAAACAGAATATACAATAAACAGAATATATCTTCTTTATAGAAATCATACTTAGTAGCTATTACACTGTTATATTACAAGAGACGAATGATAAATTTTCAGAAAACGATACATATATAGCGATTTTTGATAATGCATTAGTCCACATTTCAACTATTGCAATAATCAAAATTATGAGTTAGAATTTCGAATTGTTGCTTTATTCTCCTTCTTTGCCAGATATAATCTCATATAATTTATTTTGAAATCTAAAAAAATAGGTCGGTGAAAAAAACTTTTGACGCCAATGAAATCATCGATCATAAATGACTAATCTTAAGCTGTCACATAAACACTCCGTGAGATAAGTTTGATAGTTGTTCTTCTAAAAGATGAAACTTGTCACTGATAACAGTAATGTAATACAACTTTTACTATTTATACATCGTTTTGAATACTTATAAATCATTCTATGTATATCTATATTACAATTATATTATCTGATATATAAATCTATTAAACAAAGAAAAGAACATGTCAAATACATAAAAACTATTCATTAAAAAAGTTTTTCTATGAAGGATATAAAACGCAATCTTTTTAATCTTTTTATGTCATTATTTAAATCTTATAGTTCAAAAATAAATTTTTTTGATTATAATTTATTACTGTTTTAATTATGCTTTCTGCAGTTAAAGATAGCGCCTTGAAAAAAAGCAGTAAAGATGAATTCAAATCACACAGTCATCTGAAACCAAAAATTTGAAAACAATTTTAATCTATATGCTTGTCGCTATCGCAGATAGCAGAATTGGTCATTTTTATAAAAAAAGAAAATGGCGACCATTTAAAACTTTGAAACAAGAAATTGCAATGTTTTTTATTTTTTATTTTTTTGTTTATTGGTGATCGGAAAAATAAAAAATTTTTCAAAACTAAGCAATTCTGCTACCTGCGATAGCGAAAAGCATACAGATTAAAAATCTTTTTGGATTTTTTGTTGCATTTTTTGAAAAGTTTTCTGTGATTGATATCTCGTTATAAGACATCATTTGGCACAGAACTTGGTTCCAAAATCGTGGAACTAAAACTGAGCTAAAAAACTATCAATTCTGGCGTCTTTCTTTATTTCAACAAATTTGATTTAATTCATTATTATTTATAGTTATAAAAGTGCACTATATACTGAACTAGCATTTTAAATCAATTTTCCTTAAAAAGAAATGATATTACTTTGTAGTATTGTAATTGCATTGATGTCGTCTTTTGTAATAAAGATTTGTATTTATTAGAAATTTTAAGGAATAGAATTTTATAAGAGGTGGTTTGTGAATATTTATGGATAGTTCTTATGTACTTCGCGTATGTTTTTTTTTCTGTTAGGACGATCGAACGAGTAAATCGTATTACAAAGTGTTTTTCGTAATTATTGCTCGGATAGAAAAACGGCTCTACAGAATTAAAGAAAATAATAAGATGAATGCCGGACTTTTCAATATATCTGATTCTGATTCGGAATCAGCAGTTTCACAAATAAGAAGGAAACTTTATGACGATTTAAAAACTTTTTCTATATAAGCCATCATATTGAATAAGCCATTTTAAATTTTGAACTTATAAACACAAATTCATATTTTGCGACACGAAAACCACTGAGATATCAAATTTCACAAAGATTCGATGGATTTTGGTCTCATATTTTGATTCGCCAGTTTAAATTTTGAAATTTTAACCTCAAATTTGTAGTCAACGGCCCGAAAAACTGTGGAGTATCAAGTTTTATAAAAATCGATCAAAAGAAAATCTTTGTGCTTTAAAAGAATAATATTGCTACGTAATGTGCTACTTAAAATCTTTTTTTGTATGAAACATTTTTCTCAAAAATGCTTTGTTATCGCGATATTTCATCGGAACTTGTTCTTTATGTTGTATATACGCTAATATATGCAGCACGCCGAATGTGTCTGACCTAAAGGCGCTTGCGAACACAAGCGCGGCTGTGAACGCGGCCTAGGAGTAACGCACAACTACATTCGCGTGCATATATATACGTGTGGTTTGATTCCGAACAACTGATTTTAAAGGTACGTTTTCATATACGTAGCACGCTGCGGCAGCAAAAACGTCAGGTAACTCAAATTTTTTAGAACTGTTTTCGCTACTTTACCTCATTCAATGCTATTCTCTGCGTTAAGTTGATGGAATTTCATGTACATAGTAGTATTGCACATAAAATTTGAGAGGTATAGTAGCAGAAACAGTTCTATATTCTTTTCAATGAGAGAAAGGTCTGCGGTCTGCGCATATGGGCGGAATAGTGGGCAGAGTGGGGAGAGAGTTGCGTGCGGAATTGGCGAAAC
>QVNW01005668.1:0-14902 GCA_014825475.1 Pseudomyrmex flavicornis | reverse complement strand
ATTTCAAATATATATATATATTTGAAATATTTCTCTGACACGCGGAACGACGGTTGTCACTCCGCGAGCTCGTATGTCACGAAATATCCTTATCCACTGTCTGGTCGATATACGAATGGGCATCGCTCGATATCCCTTTTGCATGCGGAAATCGTACATAGTGCGAGATGTGAAATTCGGTTCAGCTTCGAGGTGGTCAGCAGAACGAGCTTCCGGTCTGGAGACCCGATAATCTCGGGCTGCGCAGTTCCATGCATGGAGTTGTCAATCAGGGGTTGATGGTGTCCCGCTGGAACGTCCGCTGTCTGTCCGACTCGTCGACGGATATATACGAGGTTCGGACACCGCGCGACATCCGCAGTATTCATGCGATCTATCTGATCGCCTTCCTGTTCGCGGGCGGTACGATCGCGCGCGCGGTCTCTCTGTTTCGATTCAATGTGGTATTAAGCTCTCGCGTCGCTCCCGGTTCCGATACAATAACGCCGCGATAAAAGTAGCTCCCCTAGATCGATAACGCACAAGATTAATGTGCGCATTTGCAAATTTCTGTCTCTCTCTCTCTCTCTCTCTCTAATGTTCATCGGCCTCAATTAAGATACTGGCCGCTTTAGCAATTTGCGAAATTGATTTTACATTTTTTACTCTCGTTGATTTCGACAAATTGCGAGACGTCAGCTTTGCAATTTATACTCGTTGTACTTTATTGCTGATCGCGTGGGCGAGCGCAATCGTTTGTAGAAAACTGGATTAGATGTCTGAAGTTTTTTCGAATTTAGTTTAAAGCTTCCTCTCTGGTCGCTATTCTTGTTTTGATGACGTTAAAGAAGAATGGACACAGATTTCATTGGCGATTTATAGCTTTAATTTTTTCTTTTTTTACTTTTTCTTCAAAATTAAAATATTTCTACAATTCTGGAACTTGTGAAAATATGCGGAAAACTGATGTCCTGAATTTTTCCGCCTGTCTTTGAGAATCCATAATATATATTAACTCGTTTTACGATACGTTGCGCGACGAAATTTTTTCCGATATATTTCTCGCCTCTGACGTCGTTGAAAACAAGGACAGCTGCCCGACTGGAACCGGGCCTTAATCAACATCGAAACGTCTAATCGACTCTCGCCGAGACATCAATTCCACCGTTCGCAGTCGGGTTGAAAATCCCGTGAATGCTCGTGGCCGCTACTTTCCCCAAGCGACGTGAGGGAAACACACAGGTAGGCCCGGGGATTCGAATTAGCGCGAGATTTCGAGCGGGTTTCGCGGTAATTGGAAGCGGTCGTTTTTGCACCGCGCTCTCGGCGGGTAGTTACGTCAGGGGGAGTCGAACACACCGAGCAGGTAGATAGTGGGGTACTTGTTTGCGGAGGGCGCGAATAGATTAATCATCCGTTAAGCTTGGGCAAGACGTGTACGCGTCGGTGGCTGTGCCAGCTTAATCCAGCCAGGTTCACCCCTTTATGCCGCCGCCTGTCCTCTTCGGGTATCAACCCCCGCCTGGCTCCGTTGCGACGGAATAACAGATGTAACCCGAGCGCCTTACACAGCGGCGAGTTACGCCCCGAGACACGCCGGATTGTATAACTTCGTCAGCTCTCCCTCTCTTCCTTTCCCCCTTTTTTTTATAATGGATTTTCTCGCTCGCGTGTGACAAATTAATGTAAACATCGCGCGGTACGGTCACTTCTCGTTTTGTTCGCGTTTTGATCTCCCGAGGTGTATTTTTACAACTGCCTCTAGCCTCGGAACATTAATATTTTTATTGCTAGTATGTCTAATAAATATTTTTTAAATAAATGTTCGATCAATAGATGTCTGGCCCTTGGGGCACTTAAATTAATATCTATAGTTTTTTTTGATAACTCGAGTTTGTTTTAAGTTCTATCACGTAGGGCCGGATTTCGTGCTAAAAGGGAGCTATTAAAATTTACAAGAAAAGAAACACGTACTATGCATGACTAGAATATAATTATTGATGAAATAAAATAAACCATTTATAAAAAAATACTTGATAAATGAAGAACGACAATTTAAGGTAGGTTCTATCACGTAGAGCCGGATTTTGTGGATGCTAAAAGGGATTTTTTTATCACATCACTTTAGATCAATTTATTAAATGGTCGGTAACGTTATTATTTTTTTTTTTTTTTAGACAGTTTGAAGATATATTTAGTAGTTTTTGGAAAAGATCTCAAGTCTGTAAGTTGGAGAAATACAAACACAAAGAATTTGCGTGTACCACATATGTCAGTGTTTTATATCTGTGTTCAACTTAATTTGTTTCATTAAAATGGTCGGTAACCGACTGTTTTTTTTTTGTTTAAAAAAAATGAAGATTGATTCAGACAATATTATATAAAAAATTGGAATTTACGTCAAACTTTTGTCTCGTAATAGAACTACCTTAAATACAAATCCTGTTTTGCGGATTCATTTCTCTCTGGTTTTAATGTTTTTCCGCGCGTCAAAGTTACACGAAGCGAGGTTTCGTATATATTTTTGAGATGAAACTTTTACAGGTGTTGAGGATGAACGCGCGAAAAAAACAGAGCGAGAAAGAGAGAGAGAGAGAGAGAGAAATCTTAGAAAGGGAATTTTATATCCTCTCCCGCGTGCAACATAAGCCGCGGGCAAACTTCGTCTTACGCTTAATACGATTCTGCGTTTCATACAGTCTTACTTACTGGACAGACGATTTACGTTGCCTCTCCGCAACAGCCACAATCCTTCCCCCCCCCTTTCCCCTTCCCCGAGTCGTCGTCCAACTTCCAGTTCTATCGACTTTGCGGCATAGCCGTGAATACAGATTATATCGTACGATGGTGATCCATAAATGCATGGTTGTGTTGGTCCTAGTTTATGCGCCGTTGCATAGAAATTTAGGATTGCCGAAGAGCTGAATTTATATTTCGCGCAAACCGTATTTGATAACATCGGTATATCTTCGCCCTAATATTCTCGAATGCGCGCTTTATGCGGCAACTTTTCTCTCTCGAAATGCGCGCTACAACATGCATATAAATGTTGTTCCACGCGTGTAAATATAAAACACACAGGGAAAAACTTACAGGATCAACACTTAAAAGTTTACGTAATATCAAAAAAATAAAAATTTATTGCGAGAAAATTTTTTCCTACATGGATATCCGCGGCAACAAGTAAAAAAACAGCTCGTTATTATTTAGTTTTTGCAATTTGTCGCAAGCTCGCGCGCGCGGAAAGTCGAATATATAACTTCGCGAATCTATATATTTCGTCGATAGAACGCGACAAGGAGAGAGATGGCGGAAAGGGGACGAAAATAACTTACAAAACGATAAAAACGGGGAAGAAATTTCATATCGTCACCCTCGTCGCGTAAGATCGCTGAGGCGATGCGGAAACGCACCTGAGCGCCGTTTTTCTTCACGTCGTTTTTTTATTTTTTATTTTTTTCCCTCGCTCACAAGCGACGCAAAACAGTCGGTGCAAAAAGAATTTAGAGCGCTGTTTAAGAAACTGCATTCTTGCGTAATGAAATAGCCGCATGCTTAATTACGTCCGCGCAAAACTCGTAATAAGTTTCGGTAAATAAACCTCTTTCGTCTCATTTACATATTTCGTAGCGATAGTCATGGTGCATGGACACGTAACGACACGGTGAGAGTTTTTTTGTACAAAGAATTTTTTTTCCGCATATTCTTCTCAACTTTTGCGAGAATATTTAATACATCGGTCACTTTACACGAATCGCCGTGCATAATGGCGAATGGAATTTTTCAATGCAGCGCGCTGCGAGAAATTAAAATAAAGGTACTTAGGCGGGTGCTCGACAATAGGCCGCGCAAGCGTGTCAGAATCGCGCGCGCGATTCTCCACCGCGCTTTAATACAGAGTACAATCGTGTCAACAGCAAAACCGACGCGGCAAAAATCAAGCCGCGGTGTTAATTGTGGCTACACTGATTTCACCTCATCGTTACTCGTATGTTCCGCCGCGCCGACAATTCACTCCTCCCCCCCTCCTCCTCCCCCTCTCGGTGTGTTCCGACCGACCCCTCGAGCACGCGAGGTGGTTTTTGGAGCGCACACAAACGGGAAAGATGTAAAAAAAAAAAAAAAAAAAAAAAAAAAAAATATCAAGTGGAATGGATTTATAATAATTGACTGACGCCGCGTCATCCGACGTCGTCGTCTCGCCTTTGTGTAGTTGAATTTAATTTATACATCGGTCATTTATTTATGATCTCTGTGATATTGCATTCGATTATTATTGTTCCTCCCCTCCCCCCGCGTGCGAAATAATTGCACGCGCATAAATATTAATCACCAAGTGACACGTAATTTGTTACACTACATTATTTGTTCTATTTTATGACTTATTCATCGCGCTATGTGTTGGGTTGGTTATTACGTAACATTGCCATATTGTGCAAAATGAATTCGTGGTTGTGATACACGGATGCCGAAACTACTGACACGAGACTTACCCTATTATAATATTAACGAGAGTCTGAAACAATCGAGCGACTAATTAACGAACTAATACCCCCCGTTGTAAATAATTTATGAGTAATTAATGTTATACATAAGTAATATACATGTTTCGCAAATTTATCCAACGATCGTAACCGATTTCGGGAAAATCGCACAGCAGCTGGGAAAAGAACTCGCGGAATTTAAAGTGGAATATCTGTAGAATATATATGAAAAAAAAAAAACTTTCAGCGATGCAACCGCAAATATCGTTGCAATCAACTATCACGCGATATCTGATAATTTCCAACATTAACTACTGTTGGAATTGTAAATGCATTATTGATTGTTATACACTAAACTGTTAATGTTTTGGGTAAATGAGTATCGGGAAATATCGGATTGAACAAACGACTATTGTTTACCGATCAGTATTTAATAATTTGAGCCTGCTGTAATAATTATTATATAATTTGTTTGGAAAACATCATCCCTTCAACGTCGATTAATATTATCATTTGCGCGC
This sequence comes from Pseudomyrmex flavicornis, assembly GCA_014825475.1. Lineage (NCBI taxonomy): Eukaryota > Metazoa > Arthropoda > Insecta > Hymenoptera > Formicidae > Pseudomyrmex > Pseudomyrmex flavicornis. Next base: position 9,918 of record QVNW01005668.1, on the reverse strand, counting down.
GTTGCGCAAGTGCATTAAATGCTAATGTCTCTATGGACAAACGGCGGCGCGCAATAGCCTTGCACTTTCGTCGTAATATTTATATGCAAATCCGCGCGCAACATCGCTTTTACCCCCTCCCTTTCCCGATTGCTAACGAGAATCAAAGAGAGGGGTAATAGATTATTTCTAACCGCCGTGGGCCGCGCACCCGAAACGGGTTTTAGACGGTTCTTACGAAGCTCAGAGAGAGGAGATAAGCGCGCCGTAAAAGTTTTTCGCCCGGCTTTACATGGAGATTGGCGCGTATCGATCGTCCCGCGACGGTCGAAATTTTGTTTAAAAGCCGCCCCCCTCCCCCTCCCCCCTAGTTATCACTAAGTCCGACCTTTTCCTCACGTTCTTTTTTTTTTTTCTTTCGCGCGAGATCTCACTCACCGGTCGCAAACCGAGAGAGGTAAGAGGCCACTTTCCTACAACGGAGTGTTAAAGCCAACTGAAGCGTTGGTCTCCATGAATAACAAATGCACAATCTCTAGCCTCTACTGGCACCTTGGCCCTCACCTCGCCAAGGCTTCAGGAAGTTTTCCACCCTCTCTTTCTCTCTCTCTCTCTCTCTCTTTGGAGAACCTGGAAAACTTTTAACTGGATACATTACCTGCTTGACTACTTCCTTTTTTTTTTTTTTATCACGGTCCGGGCTTTTAAACTCCTACGGTTCGCGCAGCCGTCGTTATTAGAGATTTCATGGAGGGAACCGTAGGGAGAAAATAATGAATAATAGTCGCGAGGAGATCGTCATTACGGCCATTGTTACAAAGAGACACGCCGGCCGAACGATCCCCTCGAGATGCGGCGCGACAAATTTCGCGTCGGCGCTATCGCGTTATCGCTTTCAACGGTGTTGTTTTTTAATTTACTTTTGCAATCCAATTAATTTGTTATATCGTCACGTCCGTGATTAGGCGTGTGCGTTTGACCATCCGCAAACAAACAAACGCGTCGGTCGTTTCCGCGATATTTCACCGAGCATATTTATCACAATGTTACAATGCTCGGGAATCCATTTTATTCGAGGCACTTGCAACAAACTTTTAAACAAATGAATAAAATTATTTCTTTATGGAAGTTAAATTACTTCGCGAAAGTTCGCGAAAGCAGCGGAGACGAGATATCCGCAACAGATAAATATAGGAACGACTTCCCTATTTGCATTTAATCCGAGATCGCGAGTAATGGAGATTACCGGAGTGTTGCGCATATTGCTCGACATAATTTATGACGCATTCAATTGTAAAATATTCCGGTGTTGGTTTCTCGGTAGGTTTGGCGAAAGGGGAGAAAAAAGAAATCTCAAAGCGCTTAACTTTCTAATTTCATCTCAATGTTTCCATTTGCTCCATCTTCCCCCCCCCTCGACTTGGTGGACGACGAGACTTCAATGTATTTAAATTCGAGGTAAAATGTAATAATAAAAATTGCACAAACAGATTTTCGTTTGAAAACTCTCGCGATTATTTCCCCGTCATAGTCTTTGACGACGAAGCAGACGCTCTCGTTGCAACACTCGCCCGTGTAAAATATTCTCAATAAAAAATTATAAAGCGTGTGCATTGCAGCAACAAAGGAAAATAACACGAGCTCTGTCTCTTTCTCTCTCTCTCTCTCTGCAATCCTCAAACGTTCATAAAGTATTAATCCACAGCTGTGGTATCGCGGCTTAGGTCGTAATCCCGCGTGTTGTGTTAACTAAGAAAAGTCGAAACGCCGATGGACAGCTTTAATTAGGGTCTCCCCGTTATCCTCCCGCACGAAGAAAGCGCGTATTTATCGCGGCAAAAAAATTCGCCCGAGAGAAGGAGAAAAATATTATACGCTTCTATTTGCGCAGGCGGAGACGAGCGTCTCCCTGATTATGACTCGCGGAAATTCTCTCCCCAAAACTCTCTCGTCCCCGTTTCTGTCATTTCTGCTAACCCCGCTCTCGCTTCCCCCCTCCCCTCCTTTCTCCCCGACTGTTTCAGTCCGTTTGGCGAGATTCGTCCCCGTCTAAGAACTCGAGCAAATATTGGTTTTGTCTAGTGGCCTCGCGATTTGCATAATTAAATCTTAGAATGTGCTCCGTCGCTGTGCCTCCGCGCACGGTGACGCGGCGGCAACGGCGGTGGCGACCGGTCGGCGCGGACGCGAAAATAGGAATAATTAAAACTTGGCCAGATTATTTGCCGGAATCCACCAGGACGAGAGGAACACGCTCGGCGCGCTCTACGCGGAGATTTATTAAGGGTCCCCGGACTGTATACAGCATGCGACGAGCGCGCGCGCTCGCACGTGGGATTTTCCGGGAGCGTTTCCTAGAGCGACGCCGCGTCATAAAAGAGAGGCATCCGCTCTGCGACCAGATTAATCCAACTAACGCAATTTTCGCGAAATGGGATGTGTTTTACGTGACGTCGTGTAATCGCAAAAATTCATGAAAATCCAGAACAATACTTGTCGGCACATACACACGCGCGCGCGCGCGCGGCGCTTCTTGCTGTCCTTTTTTTTTTTTACCTCCGCAAATCCGAATCGACGTTAACAGCGATAAACATTGACATTTATTGCGGCACGTGTAGAACGTAAAACATTCGCCGCATACATCTACATCGCATTTTAAGATAATAACATGGTTCAGCTGCATAGTGAAGTCGCGATGGTTGAAAAGAAAAAGAATCTGTTTTTTCAATTACACTTTTCTCAATATTTCTCGCAGCACTGGTCAAAACTTTTTTTTTTTTTTTTTTAATAAAAATGTGTTTTTCAAGTTAATGTAATTTTGTTTTGCCAAGTGTGCATATTTTGCCGTTCGATCGCGTGTCGCGTCTATAAATCATCGCTGTAAGTGCTGCTTCCTTGCAAGTGAATTTGTGTTATTACCGGTTGTCATGGATCATGCGTATACGGTCAATCGAGAAACAACTTTCGCGGGCGACAACATATATCGCTCCTTTTCCAGGTCATTTCAAGCCATTACGGTAAATGCCGCATTAATTTTGCAGCACGATCAGAGATAGACAAGTCAATGCACGCCTGTCGGATCCTCCTCTTCCTCCGCTTCCTCCTCCCTCCCTCCCTCCCTCTTCGTCGTTCTTGTCGTGCACCTGTGGCGCAGTTGGCCGTATACCGCATTAAATATTTCTCACGCTCGCTCGCGTTAGCTCTCGGTGTTTTTGCACCAAAATATTTAAGAGACTGAACAAACAGCCATTAAAAGTGAAAATTAGAACAGGGAAAGCAAAGACGGAGAAAGAGAGAAGAATCGTTCGGCGCTTTGCTTTTCCGAGAGCGAACGTTATATTGCGAAACGGAAAACATGATAAGACCCTGTTCTTTAAATAGCCTGAATAGCCGGAGAAACATAACTTTCTTCTTGCAAGTATAATGTGTGCCGAACGTTTTTCGTTTCACTGGAGAATTGAGAATGCGATGTGCATTCAAAGAGAGAATATTATATTTTACAAACGCTAATATATATACTGGCGAAACTTGAAATTCATTTTTTTGCTTGTAAGCGCAAAAAAATCTTACGGAGCAAAATAAAAAAAAACAAAAGTACAAATTAAAGACCAAAAAAAAAAAAAAAATAATAATAGAAATATATAAAAAATTGAAGACATTAAAAAATTTTTTTTTTTTTTTTTTTTTATTCTTTTCAAGTACGCAAGTGCACGTGTAAATTATATTACGTTTTACGCAATTAACCGGTCAAAAGATTTCCACGCGCGCGCGCAGGATTTGTTGTCTTTGCTCGTTGGTTTATCCGGACGTTTCATAATTAATAGCCAAACTTCGCTCGGGACCTACGACATCGCGTTTTCGCTCTTTGTCCACGTTCTCGCGCGTGTATGGATACATCAGTACAAATGTGTTTACCCATTATATCATCTGTGTACCTACTAACATTATTCTCTCCCTTCTAACCCAGAGAGCAGCTTCTGTCTCTCTCTCTTATGGCCGCTTAGAATTTATCGCCATATCCACCTATCTACCCGCTAAGGCGCGTAAGAACCGCGAAGCGTCGCGTAATTAGCAAAGCGGAAATCTCGACGTTCTCTCCGTGCTGTTTAAGGATCTTATTTCCAACCGTGTGCAAACCATTGCGAGCTCAATCCTTTTCCAATTATCTCATTACTCGTATTGACATATTCGCGGATTTGCAATCCCTCTTTCAAATGTATTTTTTTTTTTTTTTTTAAGCGTTATTACGTTTGCAAAAATAATAAAATGTTCCACGTATTATTGCGCGAGTATTATTGCAAAAATTTGTTTGTTTTTATTTTTTTCTTCAAATATAAATTCTTTATAAAATAACATTGCAGTTCTGATTAAAGTTCTCTGTTTTTTTTCTCTTTTAACGTAATTTATTATTTTTCTCTTTTAACGTAATTTATTATTTTTCTTACACGGGGGGATGAAAATTTTATAACTTTGCGAAAGAGCACATTGCGTTACAAAATGGAACTCGGGTTTCCACAATGGAATAGTCAAAATTACATTCTTTTGTGTGGGAACGTTAATCGATGGAAATGGGACGGGGAAAGACAATTCGCGCTCTCTTTTGTGACGTATTCACCGGATGGAAGAACGATTATGGCATTGGAATTTGTTCCCCTTTAAGTTTTGAGGGTGATAGATATTATGAATGACGCCTGGGTGTGCGAACAGTAATTGTTACATCGCATGTCTGATCGCGGCAGGATCGTGAGATGAGTAAATGAAGGAGGAAGGGAGGGAGTGAATCGCCTAGAATTGATTTATTGCCGTTGAAGTTTGCGTAAAACGCACTTTATCGGTTCCTCCTCGTTTATTGACGAGCGACAGTATCTTCTGTTTTGATATCACCGCAACTTTGACGCGTTTGAGATGTTTTAAGATTGCAAATAAAAAACGTCCATGTGCGTGTGTCCAACGTTGAAAGCGTAAAGAACGTAATGTAATGTAATTTATGTGTGTGATTGCATTTTTTAAAAGCTTAGATTTTAATTAAAAATCTGTCTTTGTATATTAATCGCGACAAACATTGCGAACTGTCTGAAATAGTTTCTATCTACATACATACAGAAATGATTGAGTTTAGGTGCATGTATAGATCTCTAAACAACCCACACACACACACACACACATACGCACACTCGCGTGTCGATACGACGCTATACATCTCGTCTCTGTGCGGACAGTTAACGATAATTGGAAACATCCCTTGCGCATCACCGCATCGATTCTAACCCTCATAATTGAGGAAATGGGTGCGGGGAAGGGGGAAGAGAACGGGTTACGGGCTAAAATTATCGTAGGGTGAAAGGCATCCTTTATTCCGTCATCATCTTTGACGCTTCCAGCACCATTATTTCTCAAGCGATGTGTCGATCGACATCGCGTAAGTTCAAGCTGCAATTACTGCCGTCAAATTACTATATACCGTGTGACAACCATATTGCAGTTCGTATTTAACGCGCGATTTTCGTACTATATGGATGTGAGCACGCGAACATTCAACGCGCGGATTTACAAGATGATCAAATTCACATACAAGAGAAATAATAAAGAATATGCGCGCGCGCGGGCGCGAAATAATTTTGAAGATCTACGCAATTTATATATTAGATAAATTTATATATTAGATAGAAATTTGTGCAAATAAATAAATTTAATTCACATACTAAATTTTTCGCGTATTAAATTTTCATACAAATATGCTTACAAATCCTTGTTACGTTTTTAATTGATTTTGTTTTTATACGTGCGTGTGCGTGTGCGTGTGTGTGTGTGTGTGTGTGTGACGAGCAAATAATTAAGCGTAGCAAAAAACAGAGTGATGCCGTACGTATCAAGATTTTGCGAGTTTAAAAGATCATTTATTTTATACGAAACGTTTTAAAGCTTGTTAATCAGCTTAGCTTCCATATTGCACGTGTGGTCATAGCGTACGTGTACTTAATTCCGCTGAACTGTTTGTTGCATGCAACGGTGATGTTACACACTCGATAAAACTAAACCGCGGAGTCACATTAAAGATAGAAATTTTCGAGTTAACTCTCTCTCTCTCTCTCTCTCTCTCTCTCTCTCTCTTTGACGGACTGGTAGCTTTGAAAATATCTTTTTTGCGCCGTAAATTCTTAATCGTCGCCCCGCGTTTCGATCAAGTATTAATCCAGAAAAAAATACACACGCTGATCCTCATATTTTCCGGCGTTTATTTATTGAGAGGGGAATCGCGTGAGATTTTACGTTCTCGTCGGAACTTGCGAAAATCCGCGAAATTCTCGGGCACTTTTGTTCATAATCTCGATCGCATAAATGTATTAACAAATCGCTACCACCAGCCTGTAATGATAGGGCGAAACTTGGAAAGGCAAAGGATGGATATATATATATATATATATATATGTTATATGTACGTATATACCACAAGGGAGCAGTGGGGGGTTAGATTAAACTCGAGTAGAAACAACGCCTCTCGGGGGATGGCCGGGGCTTAAACAGTTTTAATCTATGCCTAGCAAGCTCACGTGGAAACAAATCGCGGCCTTATCACCACCTGTGAGGTAGATAACAACTTTTCTCTCGCTCCTGTCCTTCTCGCCCTTTTTCGTTTCCCCCCCGAATTCGTTTTCCCATCCTCCCTTTCCGCCGCGTCTTTCCGCCGCGTCTCGCTCTCAGCTTTTCGTTTACCTCCTCGTTTCGCCCTCGTCTCTCTATATTTTTACTCTCCGAATCCGCTTCTCCTCGTTCTCTGCTCCACCTTCCTTCTTTTTCTCCCTTTCCTCGCTCTGTTTCTCCCGATTGTTCGCATGAACTCCAAACACACGACCGTGCGCGGCCCGTCCGACGGATGCGCCGATTAAACTTTCGAAAACTGTTTGCATGAATAGCCAAGCGTTTCGCCGCACGTGTGCCAGCGGTGAGTGCTGACAATTAACACGCTGAAAATAGAGAATGCAACTCGCCGACAGCCTCGCCGCCGCCGCCGCCTCTCGTAATACACTCTTTTAACTTGATTCGATCTTTATTAATATTTAATCTCAATCAATTTTTACAACTTTATTTCACGCTCATTTTTTTTTTTTCGTTTTCATCCCCACGTTCAGTTTTACACGAGTTTATTTTTTTCGCGCTCATTTTTCATTTCTTCATTTCTTCACGAGTGTTTCTCGCTTGTTTTTTCTTAGACGCTTTGATTTTCCGCGATTTTGACTATTTAAATATTTTCAAACTTTTCGCGAATGAAACATTAAAAGACGGCCACTTAATCCACAAAGAAATTCTTTTTTTCACGCGCATTATTGAACGCTGGTATATTACGCACCGCGTTGATTTGTAAAGCGACGGCTTAATAAAATATAACAGCCCGTTAATTATTGGGACAGAAATTATTTCCCGTCAAACGCGATTTCCTTTTACTTCCCGAAAACTTCCCCGTGTAAAGTAAGAGCGTCGTCGAAATTTCGGAACCTTCGGTGTGTCCCTGACACGAAAGCCGAAGCAAGTCGGAATCGCGAATCAGCCGAGGACAATACTTACACCAGCGTGAATTTCCACGGCGCCAATTTGTTACGGGCGGAAGAGAATGAGCAAGGAAAATGAGTTAACCATTACCTACAAATCACGACACCGGGGATTCCCGCGACTGAGAATCTCTCGACCGTTGCTCGCGCGCTACGGAAAATGAGAAAGCGCATAGCTTACTGCCTGAGATGAGACATAGCGCCGTAAATATCAAGATGTCATCAACGAGAAAGGATGATGAAAATTGCAATATGAGTAAATTTTCTATTAGCAAACCATGTAGAAGCAGGTTTGAACCGAGATTTGACATCATTTTGATCGTTTTTTGTTTTTGTTTTTTTGTTATCGTCTTCAGCTTGAACATATTTGTCGAAATTTATGACAGCATATAAAAAAAAATTATGAATATATTTGTAGAATTAATATTTTGCAAACATATTCTATTTTTTAAAAACAAAAAGAAATTCAAATCGGACGAAAAGACGATCAATAAAACATAAAAAATTAAATTGAATAAAAAGTAAAATAAATTAAATTTTATTAATATTTAATTCTGAAAAAAAACGTGTTTTTTTATGATACTTAAGTAGGTATACAATCCGTTAAACTTTTTGATATTTTTACTACGCGTGTTGATTAACTTGATTTAATTTCTTTGTGAAAAGTTGATTTCTCGAGTGAGCAACGTAATCTCGTACGGGATGTAAAAATCGCGATTTTCAGAACACCCTGTGTGCACAGTTTAAATACCGCTCCCGCGAGAGCGCGGGAGATAAAAATGGAAATACAAGTAAAGCAGCGGCGAAATTGCGAGAAGGTGATATACACTTTAAGAAAAGTGAAATGAAACGCGTGTAGACGGACACGCACACCGAGAGAGAGATAGGTACTTAGCGATTATTAAAAAAGTACGAGACGTTCCTTCGACGTACAAAAAACTCTTGGCGATTTATACAGAATGTTATTTCGTAAGATAAAACGGTCGCGAAAACGGTCGAGTCACGAAAAGTCAATTTCTGAAGATTGCGATACAATAGCCGTTTTTTTTTTTTTTTTTTTTTTTTTTTCGACAGCTCTCTTTGTTCGGTCGATCTTTTGTGGAATTAGACTCGATTAGCGAGTACACGCGAGTGATATGTTGAAAGTGTCGTGTGCTTTCTTCGCTTAAATCCGCCAGTCTCCCGCATCGATCACCTCCTTGAGGAGGTGACAAATTTATCGGCGGGTTTACACGTTGCCATCCAATCTTTCTCGTACTTCTTATGGACGCGCTAACGGTTCGTTCCATAGAAAACGGTTCGTTCTGGAGCTAACGTTGTGGACACACGTGGCAACCGATTTCGGTTTTCTCAACAATCGAAGTTCTAAAAAAAAAAAAAAAAAAAAAAAAAAAAAACTATGTTATAATTACGGGCTCATCAAATCGTCACTCCCTACGTATAATCCCGTAACTACAAAACGGAAATTTTAGAGGAGAGCAGTTTTAAAGACTTAAAACTTGATATGTTTCCCTAGTTAAGGGATTCTCTCGGTTTTTCAAATTTTCACCTTACTTTGCAAATTATTATTTTTTTAATATTTGGTGATAATAAAGAACATGACTTTCTAAATGTCACTATGCAACAAACTGAAAATCCCGTATATGTGACACTTATGTAATTATACGTAGGGAGTGACGAAATTGTCTTCGTACATGTTTACAAAGTTTTTTCTTTAATCGCCGAACAATTGTGGAAATGACGCACAAAAGTGTCGGGAGAAACGTAAATCAAATCGTGTTTGCAAGTTTTCGCGAGATTTGCAATCTCTCAATAGCGGAAAAATTGAGAGATTAAAACTTTATGCTTTTTGCGTCTTTTTTTTTTTTTTTTTTTTTCAACGAGGTGCTTATTAAAGAAAAGCCAGCAATAATGAAACAAGTTGGAGTTCAATAGCGCTCCTGTCATAGAGAGATTGCACAGTTTCCTACCCTACTCCCTCGCGCCATTCTTATCCCGCGAACTAAAGTTGGCATCGGGCAAGGCTGATTAGCCAATAAATCGAGTCTGAAAAGAGAAATTCATTAACTCGCAACCATAAATAACCGGTCGCGCGCTTCCACCAATGGCTCTTGAGAAACAATAGTTTATAGTATATTTATGCAAAGTTTTCACTGTTGCGCGCAAGATTGCACAGGTGGGCCGGGGAGGAAGTGCGAAACAGAAGGAGGAGAGAAAACCCGGTAGAATGAGTGCCATTGTATTTCCATTGTGCCGCTATAAAGTACCGCTTCGCTTTTTTTTTCCGCTTTTTTTTTTGTTTTCTCAAAACGTTTTGTTGTCATCTGCTCTTTCGCGTTATCGAAACGAAAATAATTCCACACACATAGCTCGCATACACACACACACACAC